>QXDM01000162.1:0-121762 GCA_003730235.1 Pythium guiyangense
GTCCAGCGCAGAGTATCGACACCGTCCACAGGCGGCGGTGGCACTGGTGCTTGTGCCGGCGGGCGCACTTGCCGCGCCGGCTCCAAGTTCAGCACGCGCTCGGTGGCGTGCATGCTTGACTGGTAGCGCGCACTCCAGGAAAGCGCACTCCAAGGAAGCGAGTGCGCGAGCGAGATCGCGATCTTCCATCTTCTTGGTGATGGCGACGCGATCGCGAAAAGCTCGAGCATGAACTCGAGCTACAGATCTCGCGACGGCCCAAGCGAGCGCCGTGACAGCGTCTTTATATTTATTAATTCAAATACATTCAACACCAAAGCTGCTGTCGAGAGCAAGCGCGCGCAAGTGAGTGCGAAAGCAGCGTCGCTTGCCGGCGACGCAGAGATGGAAGACGCTCAAGTGCCTTCCAATGTCGACAACAGCCAAGGCAAGGCTGTTGTTGCGAGCACTGCGGCGCACAAGAGCGACAGTGGCGCGGGAGACGTCGTCGCGTCTTCCGTGATCGACAGCAGCACCACAAAGGCTACTGTTGCGAGAACCAGCAGCAGTGCCAAAGCTGCTGCTGGTATGGCGAAGAACAGCAGCGACACCAAGGTCGCTGCTGCTGCTGGAAAGACTGTTGCGAAAGCCGAGCAGTCTTCGGCGAGCAGCATCGACACCAAAGTCGATTCTGCTGAGGAGAGCGCAGATCTAGAGGAGAAGCCTCCAGCGCCAGTGCCTGCTGCAGCTGGCACTGCGGCATCGAGTCACGGCAGCTCGGCGACCGTGACGAAGGCGCCGTCCTCGCAAGAGGACGACGAGAGCACCCAAGTCTTGTACGAGGGTGACGGAAGTGACGGTGGGTCGGTGAGTTCCTGGAGCTCACCGCTGGCAGCCACGCCAGTCAGCCCGCCGTGCTCGATTGCGCCATCAAACACTGTTCGACGAGCGAAGCGCGCCGCTCAACGGCCGGCGTGTTCAACGACTTCGCGCTCGTCCAAGCGAAGTCGCCGCGGCAATCCTCGGTACGCTCGGCGTCACCGAGGCGAGATCTGAAGCTCGAGTTCATGCTCGAGCTTTTCGCGATCGCGTCGCCATCACCAAGAAGATGGAAGATCGCGATCTCGCTCGCGCACTCGCTTCCTTGGAGTGCGCTTTCCTGGAGTGCGCGCTACCAGTCAAGCATGCACGCCACCGAGCGCGTGCTGAACTTGGAGCCGGCGCGGCAAGTGCGCCCGCCGGCACAAGCACCAGTGCCACCGCCGCCTGTGGACGGTGTCGATACTCTGCGCTGGACATACCGCCCGGAGTATGATGGGCGCCGCGTTTGCTGCGCGGCGCTCGGTCTCTTCGACGTGTCCACCTTGGTGGACACGCAACTCACTCGCTCGCAGCACCTGAGTGTGGAGGAGCGGAAGAGGTTCTACGTGAACCTCTTCTTCCAATGTCGTGTCTCTCGAAAGAAGAGAGACACGAAGTTCAGCGAGGGCATCGTTGCCTCATGGAGCGACTTCGTGTGTCACTACAATAGTGACGCATGTGCTTTCGCCGAGCGCCTGCAGCGCTTGCGCGCCGGCTGCGCAGTGCCACTTCACATGCACTGCGGTCTTTGTGCGCCGAGCGATCGGCGCATGACAGAAGAAGCTTTTGCGAGACAGCAAAGCTACTTGCCTGCCGACGTCGTGCGCGAGGCGACATCGCTCCGTGCTGACTTCCCCGAGCCAGCACGTTCGCCATCACGTTCGGTCGGTGACGACCGAGCGCAAGGCCACGCTCGCTCTGCTAGCGGTGTGGTAAACCGTGGAGGCGGTCGTACTCCTCCATGAAATCCGGAACGTCCTCCACAAGCTGCTCGCGCGGCTCTCATGTGGAGGGCGAAAGAGGGTAACCTTTCCAACGAACTTGATACTCAAGACATTGAGTACCAGGGCCACTACAATCACCGCGAGGGCGGTGGTCGACGGTCTCTTGCACGACCCAGCGGCGGCGGGGCACGCACATGTTGCTGCGCTGGAGCACGCAGATATGCGTTATCTGCGTGGGGAAGTCGATGACCTCCGCCGTCGCTTGGACGCGGCGGAGCGTCGCGCTGAAGTTGAGTGTCAGCGCGTGGTGCGCCTTGAGCACCGTGTTGCTCATGCGGGGGACGCTCGCTCGCAGTGGGAGCGTCCTGGAACGCGTACGAGTGGTAAACTCGTCGCGATACGCCTAGAGGCGCCCCACATAAAACGTGGGGTGCAGCTTCATCGCGCTCGGGATGTTGAGCGTGTAGGCGGTGCCTGTCTTGAGTAGGACCTTGAACGGTCCCACGAACCTTGGCAGCAACTTTGCGGTTGTGAAGTTGCTGATTGCATGTGTAGATAGATTACTCGTAGAGAGCAACAGTAAGTCACCCACTCCATACACCTCAGAGTTTCTTCTTCCTCTTGTGTCTGCGTTGTGATTTTGCTTGTCCACCGCCTCTGCGATGGAGTCGCGTACATATCACACAACAGCTTGACGCCGTAGAAGAAACTCATCGAAGTCTGTGCGTTTGGCAGACTCCGCAGAGGTGGGTGCTGGCATGGTGGGTGCCGACGCAGTCCCTCCCTCTCTCAAATCGCGCTCATGTTTCGTGTGAGCGCGTTGCCCTCTTCGGAGCTCATTTCCGAATCGGCAGCGTTGTGAGCGCTGCCATCTGTCGCGCGCGGCATGATCTTCACGACCATCGGCTCCGCCGATGATCGCTGGCACGTGTGGATGCCGCAAAGCATTCACGTAGAACGGGCTCATGTCCGTCGAGGCATGAACCGCGTTGTTCATTGCGAACTCCGCAAGTGGTAGCATTTCGCTCCACTGCGTGAACGCGTGCACGTAGCTGTGCAGCACATCGCCTAGCACGCGATTGACGCGCTCGGTCTGACCATCCGTTTAGGGATGGTCCGCGGTTGACATGGCCAATCGCGTTCGTAGCAACGCGAACGTTGCTTGCCAAAAGCGAGCAGTGAACCGCGTCGCGGTCACTGACGATCTCCTCCGGCATTCCGTGCAAGCTGAATACCGTATCGACGAACACACGCGCAGTCTGCGCGGCTGTGATGTTCGCCGAGACGGCAGCAAGATGCACCATCTTGCTGAATCGGTCAACAAAGACCAGCACACCTGTGCGTCTGCCGCTGTCTGGCGGCAGACCAAAGATGAAGTCCATCGAGACGGACTTCCAGCAGTCAGTCGCTACTGGTAGCGACTATAGCGGAGCCTGTGAAGCCTGTGAGGGCTTCACGCGCTGGCACACCTCGCAAGTACGGACGTACTTGCGCACCCACTTGTACTGGTGCGGCCAGTAGAAGTCGCGCTAGAGGGCCAAGAAGGTCTTCTCGCGGCCGAGGTGACCGGCGATCGGCGCATTATGGTACTCATGCACGATGCATCGCTTGAGGCCGACGTCATCTGGGACGACGACGCGGCGGCTGTAGTCGTCGATAGCCGTGTAGTACAGCAAGCCGTTGGCGATGCTTGTACCGGTGAATCTTCGCGCGCAAGCGCGAAGGCAGCTTGCGTTCTGCCTCGTCCGAGGGACGAGACAGGTATGCGACAAGTGCCTTACACTCGTCGTCGTGTTCGTACGCGCTTGCGATGCTTGTCGCGAGCGCGGAAGTCGCGCTATTGGCATGTAGCGCGGCGACAGTTGCAGGCTCGGCCTGCGGCTCCTTGGTCTCGTGGTCTGGACGGCGTGAGAGCGCGTCCGCGATCACGTTCTGACTTCCGGGTTTGTACTCAACCCGGGAGTTGTACTCGGCAAAGAATGACAGCCACCTGGCCATTCTTTGGAAAATGTGCGGCGAGTTGATCGCCGTACGCAACGAAGCGTGGTCTGTGTAGACCACGAATGATCTATCTCCGAGGAGATAGACGCGGAACTTTGCCAAGGCGAACTTCATGGCAAGGAGCTTCTTGTCATGGACTGGGTAGTTCCGCTCAAGCCGCGCGCAACTGGCGCGACTGATAGTGCACCACGCGATCACGCCCCTCGTGATTGCGCTGCATCAGCACGCAGCCGATCACGAAATCGCTCGCGTCGCACACGACGTGGAACAGGCGATCGTGATCGGCTATGGCCAGCACTGGTGCCTCGGTCAAGCTCTGCTTGACCGCGTCGAACGAGATTTGCTGCTCGTTCGTCTAGACCCACTCCGCGTCCTTCTTCAGGAGCTGCGAGAGGGGTCTCGAAGCACTCGCGTAGTCGCGCGAGTATTTGTGCAAGTACGTCGCAAGTTTGAGGAACTTGCGATGGTCCTTGACGTTGAGTGGCGTCGGCCACTCAACGATCGCTCTGATCTTCTTGGGATCAGGGCGTACGCCGTTCTTGCCGACGATGCAGCCAAGAACGGGGATCTCGCTCGGACCGAAGATGCACTTCTTCACGTTCGCGTAGAGCTTATGCGCAAGTATAAGCTCTAAGACACGACGGAGATGCAAGTGGTGCATGTCGACGTCTGCCTTGCCATCCACAGCCTTGCTGTGGATGTCGACGTCATCGAAGTAGCTCGGTGCGAACTCGCGCACCGAGCGCAACAGGTTCGTGACACATTTGTTGAAGGTTGCAGGGGCGTTCTTTAGCCCCTGAGGCATCACCAACCACTCCCAGAGCATGCCGCTGGGGGTGCTCACCGCCGTGAGAGGGACGTCCTTCTCACGCATCAGGATCTGATAGAATCCATCCATCAGATCCATCGTGCTGAAGACAGTGCTTCCGCACATGCCATCGATGATGACATCTTTGCGCGGTATCGGCGTTTGTGCCGGTACCGTGGCCGCGTTCAACTTGTTGAACTCGTGGACAATGCGCCAACCTCCTGTGGCTTTCTTGACACAGAAGGTTGGGCTTGAGTGTGGAGTGTGGCGAGGTGGACTCGCGCACATGTCCAGCCTTGAGGCGATCGGCGAAGAAGTCGTCGATCGCTTGTACTTGGTCACGCGACATTGGCCACTGCCGCGTGACACAGTACTTCGTGCAGGGCACGAGGACTATCTCCTGCCGAACACCCTTGTCCACGGGCAACTCGTTCGGCACGTGTTCGGGTAATTCGTCCTCGTATTCCATGAGGAGCTTGTAGAACGGCGACGTTGCTTCCAATGTCGCCCAACTCAGCCGACCAAAATGCTCTGGTTTGGTCTGGTCGAGCACGCTTTCCTCCATCGTTGACGATGAGCAGAAGCTCGCATGCTCGATGCCCTGCATGGACACCCTCTATCGAATGTCCATGGCCACTTCGTCGGAGGTGATGAAGCAGATCTGGTCGATCTGCTCACCTTTCAAGTTCAGAAGAAACTTGGACCAGCCCAAGCGTGGAAGCTTGAGGAGCTCGTCGACATCCCGCGGAGGGTTGTCGACGCTCAGAGACTGCATGGCCAAGACGATCAGTGTCTCGACGTTTGCGTCAACCTCAGAGGAGGGCCACTGACGCTCGCGATCAGAGCCAGACTCACGGTTGCGCTTGCCCTTGGCAGCCTCAGCCGCCCAGTCGACTGAGGACTTGCTGCCAACGCAGCCAGAGGTGGAGTGCCTCTGGTTGGGCGCGTCACTCGGAGGAGTGAGGCGGCTTGGTGCAGGGGCAACCTGACTTGCCATGCCTTCGACACGACGGCCCAGTTCGATCGTGCCGGAACATGCGCGGCGGACGGTTCCGCCTGCGGTCTTGGCGCGGCGAGCCCCAGTGCTCGCGCGCGTTCTCGCGTGACCCTTGTTGTCACGCGCGGTTACCTTCACGACGCTCACCTTCTGAGCGTCGGACTTTGTCGTTCCCGACCGCGTAGTCGGGGAGACAGTAGCGCGTCCATCTTGACGATGGTCGCGGGCGGTCGATGCGTGATCGCCAGCGAGCTCGGTAGCATCGCTTGCCGAGCTCCGGCGAGTTGCAAGCGCACCAGTGAGTGCGCTTGAAAGCATCTCGGGGCCATCGCTATCCGAGTGCTTCGCATCGGTCGCCGCTGCGACCGATGGCAGGCGATCGACAGGTTCCTCCAGTCGATCGTAGACCGGTACTGTTGCATCCATGGGATGCCCAGGATGACATCGTACTTGCCATCCAGTTCCAAGACGATGAAGTCCGAGCGACATCATCTGCGCTCCTCGTGCGAGACCTTCGACAAACGTTGTGCCCTCACAAAGTTTGATGACACGGGCGTGTCCACGAGCGCGCGCAACACAGCTCCGTTCGGGCCGTCCGAATGGAGCGTCAGAGGATGAGCTTCTTCGCATCACTCTGCGTGTGGTGAGAGTCTTTGCTCTCACCCGGGGCTGCGAGGCTCACATGCCTGATATCCGCATGTGAGATCGCGCCAGTTTGGCGCCCCGCCCTTCTGGCACTCTTCGTTTTTTGCGTCAGCAATGCGAAGCTGCTGACGAGCGCTCGCAGCCTGCTGCTGTGAGCGAGGCACTGGCTTTTTAGCCATGTTCTCAGAGGCAACGTGACCAAATTTGCCGCGCCTGTTGCATCGCGCCGACTTCTTGCCGACGCGCTTCGGGCGAGATTCCAAGGCTGATGCAACAGCCAGGTCGTCGCTCTTGTCGACGACCTGCGAGAGATCCATGGGCTCCGGACCGGAGTCCCTTGCCCGCGCGAGCGGTCGAAAGCCCCTCGCGGTCACAGTATGAAGCGCTGCCTGCTTCATACAGAAGTCGTCCGCGACGCTGCGGGCGATGGCCTCGTCAAGAGTCTTCGGGAGATCCCGGAAGAGGTACGTCTTGACGAGGCCGTCGTTCAGCCCGCGCATGTACGCGACGACTTGCGTCGCCGCGTCAATGTGGTCAGTGGCCACATCAGAGACGAGGTATCGTGCACGCTGTGCGTAAGCGTGCACGTCCGACTTGCCCTGACGCAAGTCGAGGAACACAGAGCGAGCGCGGAACTCGCTCTGCGGCGGCTCGAACGCCAAGCGCAGCTCGCGTTTGAAGTCCGCGTAGGATGGAAATGCGAGCGGATCGTGAAGGCGTACGCCGTACGCCCACGCACGAGCACGTCCGCCAAGACAACTCATGGCGAACGCAACCTGAAAGTTGGGGTCGTGGATTCCTCACGCACCCACAGCGGCGTCGAGCTCGACGAACCAGCAAAGAAGACTCTCTTCTTCGCTTCCCCTGTAAGGGGTACGTTGAGTTTGAGAAACTCAACACGCGCAGCCCTGGGCTGCTGCGCGCCAGCGAGCAATCGCTGACGCTCCATCTCCAGCTCTTGGTTCATGTACCCAAGATCTGCAACGCGCTGATCGCTTGGCGACACAGCGAGGACGTTGGCGACCACCGCGTCGCCAAGCGTGCCTGCCATCCGCACGAGCGCCGCCCACTTGGCGTCGCTCAGATGCGAGCCTTGACCCACCCCGGACATGGCTGCAGGTGGACTATCTGGTCAGAGGCCCCTTCAACGGCCGCGAGGTCGTTGGACGGAGTACGAAGTGCTAATAGGTGTCGCGGCCCTCCCGTGGCACAGCACTGCGCGAGGAAGCGTCTCGTAGTCTTTGCACCGCAAAGACTACGCTTGTCTTGGGGTTTGTATACGCCGGCGAGAATGTCTCGCTGACGAAGAAGAAGACGGAAAAGGTACGATCGTAGGTAAAAGAAGAGTGAGATAGAGGTGCGAGCTTCCAGCAGCTCGCACTTAAAAGAAAACCTAAAAACCTAAGACCTCCTACTCTGATTGGCTAGACACTGAGGGCCTCCTAACCAATGGGCGGTCGTACAGCTCATGCGTCACAGCGACCTTTCGTGTCACTGTGCTTGAAGATTCGGTGTGGAGTGGACCACACCTATTTGAAGTGGCACACACCAATTAATGTGACACCCTAAAATATGTGGTCCACAAACCCTGAGGTGGACCACACATGTAACACCCGTTACAGATCTCGTTCCGGTACGTCCACAGTAGGCTTGTGATTGCCGACACCGCGGCAAACCACATACATACATCGCGTCTTCATGCTTCGTGGTGAAGAAGCAGAACTGCCGCTGCACCTCGGCTACCACGTAGCAGCTTGTTGGGGTGCCGCTCTTGTCGCTATCTTCGACAGAGCATGCGCGCGCCTCTGCTCAACCCCCTGCCCGTCCAATGATTGACGGGTCCATCATCGTGTGAACCATGCCCAGACCGCCGTTGCACGGCTGCATGTCCACATAATGTGGGCCGTCGTCTCTCTATGCGGTGAAGGTGTCACTGTAGTCATCGACCCTATAGTGCGCTGTTCTGTGTCTTCAAACATCTTATCTTTAGCTACCCTTGCTTTTTGTCCGGTCGTGAGTCTGTCTGTCTTCGGGACCGCGCTGTTAGCTGCAACGCTTTTGTTCAAGTTAGATCAGATTTGTGGGTGTGTTTGTGTGACATGAGTCGATATTTGAATGCGAAACCCAGAAACATCGAAACTTGACAATTGGCGGGACATTTCCGACGACACATTGTGAGAATAGTTATAGGTTGTTCGAGACTGTCCCGGCTTTTAGCCGACAGCACCTAGCGCGGACCGAAGCAGCGCCATTGTGCTCTGCGCTCGCTACCGCAGCGCATCGAAGGTCGGCAGCACCGCTCAGCAAGGCGCGGCTGAGGTTTTGCGCGGTGGTGCTGCGGCGTCCACAACGATTAACACTATACAAACAACATCATCTAAGCATTGTTCTTCAGCCCTCGTAGCGGGCGGCACTCGGTTAGTCTTTGCTTTTCTACGGTTGTGTCTTGAAAGTGTCTGGTTTGTGTCAGTAGACATATATATATGTTATATCGGATTTGAGTCACCTTGATTTGACCCAAACAAACGGATTTGAGTCACTTTTGGAATTTTCCCTGTAGTATAACGCGTTACGAGTCTCTATATGTTACACCTTCACGCTTAGGAGGGCAAAGCTGATCCACACACACTGCGCAACAGCGCTCGACAACGACGAAGAAAGTGCTCCAAGCGCCAAAATGTGGTGACGGTACAACTCGCTCCATCTCGTCTTGCACTCTCGACGCCCCTCAACAGCACGTTCCAGTAGCCGAGCGCAATGCACACGCTCGCTGCGCACACCAGCGCGTTGCATTCGCTCGTTGCACGATGATATGCTCGTGTGCAGCAACGCGAGAAATGGTGAACTGCGCGTGTCGTCAATGGTCGAATGAAAAGGTTGTGATGACTGTCTTGTCAGAGCTGGTGTGTGTCTCGTGATGGGGCTTGCTTGACTCGAGCTAGCGACACATAGCACGATTCCTGGGCGCGTGCACTACTTGGAGTTCACGTCTGTGTCGTGTTGTCATTTCGCTCGCGCCAAAGGTTTCGACACGCACCACTCGACAGGACGTTGAAGGCAGAACTCGGTCAAACAATAGGGAGGGAACAATGTTGTGATGGATGTGTCGTCAAAGCTGTCGACCTTTTGGCGCGTCTCGCGCACCGTCCTGCTATGCGTGCTCAACAAGAGTGCACATGAGCGCATGGCCGCGAGAGCATGCGCGCGAGTTGAAATGAAGGATCGTCATTGACGCTATCAGACTGGGTGTATGTGAACGCATAGTGTCGCGCTGTCCTTACTGCTTGTGATACGTACACGCCGCTCGCTCTTGCTGCTTACCTATTTGCTAGGTTGCTAGCTATGAATGTCTGGCATACACAAGGTGCCGAGCAATGTCCGAGGTCGCTCCAGGAGCACAACGACGACACAGTGCATCCGTCGTCTTGGGTTGTCGAGCAAGTCGAGTGAGCCGGGGACGAAACACTGTTGAGCAACACGAGCAGCAACTAACTCGACGCTCCATTGCATGGATCGACGACTACAACGTACTTTGCGTTCGTGCAATGCGAGGAACAGGCAACAGGAGCGATGCGAGTCGAGTCCTTGTGGATGATGAACTCGAAGTCGTGATGTAGCCATGTGGCGTCTTATCGAGTAACCCTTGAGCTCGTGAAGCGCGCTTAGATTGTTGCAGTTTGGCAGTCTAGGTGATAGAGTAGTTGTAAGCGCGCTTAAATGGGCTGCGATCACAAGCGCATGAGTAGGCTGTATCGTGGTCTCTCGATCGATAGTGAACGAGAGAAATTGGGTCGGACAGCGGCCTGACACGGTCTGACTATGCGCTAGCGTAGGGCGGCCGCCGGCCAGTCTTTTTTCCGCGAGCGAGGGGGAAAAACCAAAGGCACCTCGGTCGCCATTCTCGCAGGAGCAGCAGGTTCTTCACGCGACCAACAGCACTAGCAGCAGCAACATGGCGGACAAGGTTGACGAAGTGGTGCCAAAGGTCGACGTCGAGGAGACGGAGGCTCAGGAAGGCAGCAAGGACCCAGAGTCGGAGGAGCCGCAGACGTACTTTGAGCCGGTCGTCAAGCTCGACGAGGTCGAGGTCGTGAGCGGCGAGGAGGACGAGGAGGTCCTCTTCAAGATGTGAGTCTCTCCTGTCTGTCACTGTGTGTGTGTGTGACGCAGCTGTGTAGCTGTCGTCACGAGCGCATGTGCGCACGCAGTCATGCGTCGTTTGCACTTCCGCTACATCGATTGACGCGTTCATCCGTCTATCGATCTCGTGTGTGTCGTGAATGCGCTGCAGCCGCGCGAAGCTCTTCTGCTTCCGCGAGACGCTCCTTGACAAGGGCACGGGCAAGAAGTCGTGGTGCGAGCGTGGCGTGGGCGACGTGCGCTTCCTCAAGCACAAGGAGCACCAGAAGGTGCGCCTGCTCATGCGCCAGGAGAAGACGCACAAGATCATCATCAACCACCTCGTGGACACGCGCACGGAGCTGTCGCCAAACATGGGCAGCGACCGCGCGTGGGTCTTCAGCTGCTACGACTTTGCCGAGGGCACGCTCGAGACGCAGGTCTTTGCGCTCCGCTTCGCGAACGCGGAGAACGCGCAGAAGTTCAAGGAGGCGCACGACAGCGCCAAGGCGACGAACAAGGCGCTCGAGGCGGGCGCGGACGCCGCGGACACGACCGCTGGCGACGACGCGGCCAAGGCGCTGGAATCGCTCGACGTCAAGAAGGAGGTGCGTCGTCGGTTGTGTGATGCTGTTGCTGCTGCTGCTGGTCTCGACAGCTTGCTCGTGACAAGCGCGAATGCGTGAGCTGCGAGAGAGCGTGTGACTGACGACGTGTGCTCTCTTATTGTTGCGATTGTTTGTGCAGTAAACGTGTCGCCTTGATTGAGCGTCCCTGCATTTCACATCCACGAGACTACCCAGCAGCGTGAGCGCGAGTGCAGCGGCGACGCTGCAGTGCATCGTCTGCTGCTCGCGCTCGCTCATAGAGTATGTCGCTTTAATCCAGAGGAGCGCGCGTTGCTCAGATTCGTTCCACGTGGCGCCCTGTACCCATGTCCTGTCGTAGCGTCTTCTTCTTCTTGAGTTGTTGTCTCTGTGTTGACTGAGCACGTCATGCGTGCAGATTGAGTCGCGTGACGACACGAGTCGCTAGAAGACCATATCATCCTCTGCTTGATCAGCACACATGGAGGCCCCAAACATGCAGCAGCAGCAGCAACACACACACACGTGCTTGTCGCGCTTGGTGTCGTCGTCACTCAAGTCGTGCGAGTCAAGTCGAGTTGAGGTGTTGCAGTTCGTTCACGCACCACACGAATTGTACATATTTCTACGTAGCGTTCGTGTGGCTGACACTCGGTTTGACACATTTTCGAATGTTGTGACTGAAACACAGATGAAGATTCTACTCAAGCGATCGCGCGATGAGCGGCTCCAAACACACCAAGCAGATCAAGCAAGTCGATCAAGCAAGTCGCAAGTCGCAAGCGAGAGAGAGAACGAACGATGTGGGGGCTCCGTGTGACGACTCAGCGCCTGTGCGTGCGCGCGCAGCAGGCGAGCGCTGCTCGACGTGCGTTCCACCAGTCGAGCGCGCGCTTTGCGATCACGACTGTGAACGTGCCGTCGATGGGCGACTCGATCAGCGAAGGCACACTCGTGCAGATCGTCAAAGCTGCAGGCGAGACCGTGCACGCGGACGAGGTCGTCGCGATCCTCGAGACAGACAAGGTGCGCGCGCACACACATTACAGTCCTCTGTGTGTACTGAGCTGCCTCGGGTGCATGCGTATGTGTATCGGCACTGACTACTTCTCGCGTGTGTCTGACATGCGTGCGATTGTGCGATTGCAACAGGTGAGTGTGGATGTCATGAGCCCAGTCGCCGGCACGATCGTCGAGCACCTCGCAAAGCTCGAAGAGAACGTCGAAGTCGGCCGCGCGCTCTTCTCGGTCGACGACAGCCGCGCGCCGGAGCCAGGCTCGAAGCCGTCGCCGCAGTCGTCGGCGAGCGTGCCGGCTCCCCCTGCTGCTGCCCCAGCACCAGCGGCGGCATCGCCAGCTGCAACGAGCGGCCACCGCACGCCGCTGATCAAGTTCCTCGGCAAGCGCTCGCTGCTGCCTGCGAAGGCGCCTGTATCGCAGCCGCAGTCGGCGGTGCGCCAGCCGCTCGCACCAGTGCAGCCGTCGGGTTCGAACGTCCTGCCGTTCACGCATGTGAAGCGCGTGCCGCTGACGCCAGCGGAAGTGGACGCGATCAACTCAGGCGTTGCGTTCCTGTAAGGAGACAGTGACGGCGCTTACTTGCACCGCGAGACGACCGTGACGCTGGACGCCCAAGCAGCGCGCGGCTGAGCAAGAGCAAGCAACATACACCAGTTTACATAGATAGTCTCCCTGCCTCTCGCTCGCTCGCTCACTCGCTCTCACTTGTCTTCTGTCGTCCGTGCCGCCCACGCGCGTCAAGAGCTCACAACGTTTGTTAGACGCTCACGACTGACGCAGCGCCAAAGAGATCGTGCTGCGGACACGCGCCGCCGCCGATCGCCCACTCGTTGCAGCCTGGCGCGTTGCACTTCTTGCCACCGCCATGCGCTTTGCAGTGCCCGCCGCCGCGGTTCGTCTTCACACATCCTTCAGTGCGGCAGCGACCACCACCGCCGTGGCTGATGCACCGACCGCCGCTGTTTGCTTTACGCGTGCAGCCTTGGACTTCACACGGCTTCGTCCCGCCGTGCGCTTTGCACAGTCCGCGGTGCTGACTCAAGCGCTCGCAGCCTTCGACAGAGCACCGCGGCTTCCCGCCATGCGCGCAGCAGCGACCAAAGCGGATCTGCTCAAACAAGCAAGAGAGAACATCAAGTCACATGTGACTCAGACAACTCTTTGCAACAAATAACCAAGCAAGTGCAAGCAAGTGCAAGCAAGTCCAAGCAAGTGCAAGCAAGTCCAAGCAAGTGCAAGCAAGTCCATGCAAGTGCAAGTCCAAGCAAGTGCAAGTAAGTGACGCACCTGCTTCTTCGTGCACTCGGGTACTGTGCACTTGAAGCCACCGCCGTGCGTGAGGCAGTAACCACCGCCTTGGTCGTGCTTGTCGCAGCCGCGTCGCGAGCACCGCCGCCCCGCGCCGCCGTGGTCCTTGCACTTCCCAGCAGTGAGCGCCCAGCTCGAACAGCCCGCAACGTCGCAGCGCTTGCCGCCGCCGTGCAGCTTGCATCGCCCACCGCCGACACATGGTGTCGTGCAGCCGTCGACGTAGCACTTCTTGCCGCCGCCATGCGCTGCGCAGAGCCCGCCGCCCTTGTCCTTCTTCGTGCAACCGTCGACTTTGCAAAAGTACCCACCACCGTGCGACTTGCACTTGCCTTGACCGCGGTCGTACTTCTCGCAGCCCTCCTCTTTGCACCGCGCGCGGCCGCCGTGGCCACTGCACACGCCGTAGCGGATCTGCTTCTTCGTGCAGCCAGGCACCGAGCAGTTCCGTCCACCGCCGTGCGCGAGGCAAAAGCCCATGCCAGCGTCATAGCGCTCGCAATTGGCGACCGAACACTTCTTCCCACCGCCGTGCGTGCAGCAGAGCGCGCCAGTGCCAACCGCGACGCGCGCACAGCCTGGTGTGCTGCACCGGCGCGACCCGCCGTGCTCTTCGCACGTGCGCAGGTTGAAGAACGCGCAGAACGGCGTCTGGCACTTGTACCCGCCGCCGTGCGCTACGCACAGCCCGCCGCCTTGTGCGACCTTCCCACAGCCGTCGTGCTGGCACATCTTCTTGGGCTTGCTCGTGCTGCCAGTCGCGCTGCTGTTGTTGCTGCTGCCGTTGAGTCCAACGTTTGCGCTGTCGTTCCCACTGACACTGCTGTTGCTGCCGTCGTACAGCGATAGTGACGACGACGGCGACATATCGACACCTGCTGCAGCTGCTGCTTGAGCACTCAGCATTCCGTCGAGCTGCTGCTGCTCTGTCTCGGCGTCGCGGTGCTTGTACGCACTTTCCTCGGCGAGTCGGAATGACCGCTGCTCGTGGTGCAGCGGGCGGTGCAGCACGCCAAAGTGCGCGCTGCTGTCGTCACGGTAGCTCGCTTTCAGCTCGTCGCCTGGGTGCGCCGACTGCATCGAGGCACCAAAGTTCAGCCGCATGCCGCGCAGAGGCACGTGCGGGTGAAAGTGCTGCTGGTGGATCTGATGGTGCGACTGCGGCGTCGGTGGCGGGTCGTACGGCGGCGGCGTGGAGAACGTCGGAGCGAGCTCCGTAGCGTCTAAGTCGACGACGTCGAAGCGCGGGTCGACGCCGCCAAAGAGCGTCATTTCCTCCTCCATCGCGGCTTCTCCCACTGCTGCTGCTGCTGCGCTCGGCGGCGTGTCGTGTCTGCGCGCGCCACGCACGCGCGCTCTCGGCCTCGCTCAGTCGGGGCTCCACTCGCGCAACGAACCCGCGCTGCCTCCGTGCGCCGCGCCTTGCTGCAGCGACGACGTCGAGGTCAAGGGGGACAGCAAGTTCGTTCGTGACTGACTGGCGAGAATCCAAGCGCCTGGCAATCTTGATAGTGACAAAATCAAGTGAACCGCCGCACACTGGCAAATGCGATAGTGACATAAACGAGAGAACACCAAGAGCAAGCAAGCTCTGCTCGACACCTCTCGTTGCAAGTCGTTGTTGTTGTTGTTGTCTCTTGCTTGCGCACGCAAGACACAAGTCCTACTTGTCAAACTTGCGCAGGATGTTGAACGCTGCGACGTACTGCAGCGCAGTGTGCTTGAGCGAGTAGTCGGCCGACGGCAGTCCGACTTTGTCAAACAGCGCGCTCACGTTCTCGATCGGCTTGCGCAAGCGGTCGTCCGTCACGAGGTGCGCGAGGAACTCGTCAAAGAGCGTCTCGACCGGCGAGACCGTGTAGCACGGCGCGTACTGCACTTCGATCACGAGACCGCGCGGCTGGTTGTTCCGGGACATGAACGTGCAGACGCTCACGACAAAGTCGCCGACTGCGTACTGCGTGCCCTGGAGAGCGAATTGTACACGAGTCGGACGCAGTCAGCACTCGCTCGCGCGCTCGACTGTACGCACCTTACACACAAACGCACCTCAAACTGCCCGTCCGACTTGAACGCGTAGATCTCGACCTGCTGCAGGATGTTGGCGCCGTCGAGGCCGCACTCGAGCAGCGCGCACTCTTCCGAGCTCCCTTCGATGCCGTTGTCGCTCACAGACACGCTCTTTGCGCGCTCGTTCACGAGCACAGCGTACACGAGGTCGTCGTTCTGGGACATCCGAAGCATGAACATGCGCTGGTTGCTGTATCCATCTGCGCGATGCGTCACGAGCGCAGCAGGCACGCAAGAGCGCACGAGGACAACACGCACGCGAGTCAGTGCGTGCACGAGCGCAAGAGAGGCGCAAGGCTACAGTGACACTCGGTGTGCACACCTGTCGTGGTCTTGCGGTTAAACAGGCGGCAGTGCACGACATGGCGTCCGATCTTCTGGCCACCGATCGCTTCGAGCTTTCGCAGCAGCTCTTGGTACTTTTGCGTGACGTTGACATCTTGCACGATCACGACTCTGCGAGAAGCAAGCGAGCGAGCAATGTATATAGTGCGTCAGTGCTAGCACCACAAGTACACATCAGCAGCAGCAGCAGTCGTGCCCACGTACACACATGCACATGCACACGCACCTCGTCATTCCTGTCATGGCTGCTTGCTTGTTGCTGCTTTGCTGCTCTGATTGAATAGAGAAATATTTCAGTAATATTTCAGTCAGTCATGTTTGCGGAAATTACATGAATAGCCATGTTGAACCGAACGAGTGCTTGATCGCTATCCTTGCTCCTTGCTGCTCCAAGGAGCTCAAGGTCTTGATCAGCGATGGTGGAGGTCGTGCACAGTGTATGTCGTGAGTGAGTAGTGAACTTAGTAAGTCGAGTGTGCATTGATCTGTGTCCGTCAATGTGTCTTTGCGCTCCCACGCGCAAATTTACAGGTCACTCGCTCACACACGCGTACGTGTCGTACCTCTCGACTTGCTGCTCATGTGAACGTGTGTGTGTGTGTCCAGCGACTGGCGCTCAAGGCAGATCTGAAGCACTCCTTGCGTTCTTCGATCACCACCATGAGCAATGAGCAATGGACACGAGAGTAGGGGAATATGCGGCATACACTCGACTCGACAACCTCCGTCTCGCATACACAGCTACCAACGCGCACGCCCACTCGCGCCACATACGCACACAGCTACTCTCAGTCTGCAGTTGCAATGACATCCGCAATGGCGCGTGCCCACATCTGCGTCGTGTTGTTTGGATCCGTCACGCGGAAGGTCCCCGACGGCTGCCACACACAAGAACAACAAGCACAAGCGCGCAGTCTCTTGTCAGCAATGCATGAAACAACAACAACAGCAGCAGCAGCAGCACGTGATGGCACAGAGACGCACCGCAATGAGGTCGAACGTGTGCTGGCCGATCGCATTGACCTTCGTGTCGGCGGTCAAGAAGATCTCCTTCTTGAGCTTGCCCGACCACGCGCTCAGCACAATCAGCCGCGGCGCGTCGGTCAAGATGAGCTGCGCGTGACAGACGCGTGAGTCGCAATCGCAGCAGTACAGTCAAACGCATCAATAGCGAGACGCACCTCGCGCGTGCGCTTGAGCATCTTGGAGTGGATCTTGACTTTGCCTTCGAACCGCACTTGCTCGTCGTACGCCAAGCACGCAGGTCTGCTGCCGCGCATCGAGCTACTGCTTCTCGACCGCTTGCTACAGAGCGAGAGAGTCAGTAGTGTGAGTGTAAGCACAAGGATAGGCACAGAGAGTCTTCTTCGATGTGCGCGACCGCACCTCATGACGTCGTCCGTCGTGCTTTCAGAGAACGCGTCGTCCGAAAAGTACTCGGCGACCGTCCAGTGCTCCGATGCGCCGTCCTAGTTCACGCACGAGGCAATCGACACTGAGTGGCATGCACTGCAACAACGCAACGCAAGCAGATCACAAAGTCGTCGCACCAGCTTGGGCTCCGAGAGCTCGAGTGGCGGCGGGATGTACGGCGCCGTTTGCATCGGCAGCGTGTCCCAGTCGACGCCGTCAAAGAACGGATGGTTCTGCACAGAGTCATTCGTGAGTACGCGATCGCAGCAGTCAAGAGATCTGGAGCGCAGACGGACCTTGAGCTCTGCGTAGCCTGCTTCGTCCTGACTTGCGCCAATGCGCTCAGATGGCTCCTGCACGAGATCAAGGACCAGCAGAGACGTCAGTGTGGAGAGCCAGAGTGACTCGCGCGTGTGACGCTCGCACCTGCACGAGCAGTCTCCGGATGAGGTCCTGCGCGTCGTCTGGCACTGACGCTGGGAAGTCCAACTTGTCGCTCGAGTGATTGATGATCTGGTCATGCGTCACATGCACAGAAGGCGTCAGGCAACTCTGTCGCGTCAAGCGCACGATGCAGAGAGCAGGACGTACGACTTGGAACGTGAGGTAGTCGTTCTCCGCGACAAACGGCGTGCGACCCGTGAGCATCTAGCAGAAGACACGCGTCGTTAGAGAAGAGCTGCAGTGGTAGAGAGCTGTGAAGAGCAAGAGAGCGAGAGAGAGAGGCGATCGAACGCACTTGGTAGAGAATGCAGCCGAGTGCCCAGAGATCACATGCGCGCGTCGCTGGCTTGTCGTGCAGCACTTCAGGCGAGACGTACGACACGGTGCCGCAGAACTGGTTCACGTCACTGTTCGTGTCGTCTTGGTCCTGCAGTGGCAGTCGCAAGTGCGTGAGCCATCCTTACGCACGCACAGGAGGACCAGGCGCACCGCCAACAGAAGACGACTCTCGCACAGACACGCGAGACGCACCTTTGCCGTGCCAAAGTCGGTCACTTTGAGGTGTCCGTCTTCGCTCAAGAGCAGGTTGTCGGGCTTGAGGTCGCGATGGATCACGTTCTACGGCGCCGCATCAATAGCAACAGCGTCAGTACACGAGAGCGCTGTGAGCTTCGAGCGCAAGGCGACTCGTGCTTCGCCATTCAACGAAGAGTGGACGCACCTTGGAGTGCATGTACTCGAGCGCCTGGACGATCTCTGCGACGTAGAAACCGCGTCATCTCGAGCGAGCACGCAGTGTGGAGCACGCCCTTGGCCTGGTTCTTGGCGTACTCGTCACTGTCGAGAGCGTATGCGACGTCAGCGCAAGCACGTCAGCGTTACGTACGCGTGACAGATGGCTACACGTGACGCACCGAATCAAGCCAAAGAGGTCGCCGCCGCGACACAGCTCCATGGCCAAGTACAGGCTCTGCGAGTCCTGTACGAGTGTGAACGAAGGAATGAGCGAATGAGCGAGGCAATGGATGGTGTGAGTCTGTGACTGTGTGCTGCTGACGCAGTCGCAGTGCGATCGTGCAAGCGACTGAAAGAGAGCGACGTATACGACAGAGAGGCAGAGCGTGAAGAAGCGACGCGCGGACGTACGCGGAAGCTGCAGTAGAACTTGACAATGTTGGTGTGTGCGAGGCGGGACATGACCTTGCGCTCCGTGAGCACGAACGCCGCTTTGTTCTCTTTGCGGATGAAGCTCTGGTCCATGACTTTGACTGCAAAGTCCATCTTGTTCTTCTTCATGCGCGCATGGAAGACCTTGACATGCAATGGTGAGATTCACACATGGCAATGGACAGTGAGACCACATGCCGACGACGATGAGGGAGCTGGTGAATGCAGTTGCAGTACCTTTGCGTACGAGCCCTGTCCGAGCACCGAGCCAAAGAGAAAGTCGCCGGCCTCTGGCGCCGAGTCAAAGTGCAGCGCATGCGGTGGCGGTGGCGGCATCGTGCTCTTGCTGCTACTGCTGCTGCTGGCGGTCGCGCGCGCGTGGTGCTCTGCTCTGCTGCTGCTGCGCGGTGCGTTGCGCGTGCGTCGAGCGTGTGCAGAGTGGGAGACTGTACTGTGCGCGACAGATTAGCATATGCGTTCTATACAGTACATGCTTCCGTATTCGAATGAAGTAATATCATACACGTATATCTTTCTACTCGTGTCGTAACGACCAGATTGAACCCTCTCAACAGCAACACTGCATGAAAAGCAACCCCTCGAGAGATGGACGCAATTTCTCCCCCTTTTGCGACCGCTAATTTTCACTCTTCTCCCCCTTGTGAGCTCTCTTCTCTCTCTCTCGCTCTCTCTCTCTTCACACTCAAGCGATCGATCGATAGTAGCGACGACTGCGTGTGCACCGACGCAGTTCGAGGACTGCCTGCTGCTGCTCCCGCCACCGCCGCCGACGCAACGCAGCTGTGAGCGAGCGCCGCCACGATGGTCTCCTTCGCGTCGCCGCTCTTTTGGCAAATTCACTACCTCGTCACGAACCTCAGCAAGAAGAACTTCAAAACCAACGTCGCCGAGCTCAACCAGGTGCGCAAAGATCGCTTTTTGAGTCACGCGCGACTGTCTCGCTCTGTCGCGGCACATGTGCTTCTCTACACAGCTACTGCACACACATGCATGCGCACTCTAGCAGTGCACACTTTGGCGTGCGTGCGTACTGACAAACACACGTGCACCGATTGATGGCGCGCAGCTCGTTGGACTGTATGGCGAAGATGCGCGCATCTTCTTGCTCAACTGCCTCGTGAAAGACATTGACTTTCGCGACGCGCGCAACCAAACGCGCGATGCGCTCAAGATCCAGCTCCTCGCGCACGAGATCGCGCAGGCGTCGTCTCGTCCGAACTTTACGACGTTCATCTGCGAGGTGCGTCTCGCTTTGTGCTTGTGCTTGCGTAGCTGCTCGTGCATCGTCTCATGAACAACACACTCACGTGCACACGGCACCGTACAATGACCAGGCGATTGACGGCAGCGCAAGCGACTCGAAGCGCGCTACTGCTGCAGCAAACGGCGCTGCACCCGGTCGGCTCGTCACGGACGAGTTCCTCCACGTGTTTGGCAAGACGCTCAAGCTGAGTCTGCCGCAGCAGGTCACGATCGGCTTGGCGTTTGCACAGGGCGAGAACGCCGAGAGCGCAGTCGAGGCCGTCAAGTTCCTGCGCGCGAAGATCCCAGAGATCTCGACGTGCGGCGCGAAGCTCCCGTCCGACGTGCTCCATTCGCTCGTGTTTGTCCTGCGCATGCACGACGCGTTCCACTCGGACGTCGCAGAGACCGACTCGTTCCTCGCGAGCATCTCGGCTGCGCACCCGAACGACATGGGTTCAATGGAGATCGCGCCGCTGACTATGGGCGACCCCGACCACGTCGACTGCGTCCCGATCGCCGAGTCGGACTTGCTCGCGAAGCTCATTACGGACGTCTCATCGAGCTGTCTGTTCTACGAGCTCATGGAGGACGTTGGGTACTCGTGCACGGCGTCGTCGAGCGCGTTTCGCCAGCTCTTGGCAGAAGCTGGGCTCGCGAACGCGCCGACGATCCCACCAGCGCAAGTCGCTGGCATGCTCGTCATGGTCGCGCGCACGTACTCGGGCATGGACGCTGCGAACGGCGCGACGCTCATGGCGAACCTCTCGTTTGACTACGACGTGCCATCGAGCGACGCGACAACTGCGACGACTGAGCGCACGTGGAACCTCGACGTGATCGCAGACGTGCTCCAGAGTGACTACAGCTCGATCAAGTGGACGAAAGTGTCGGAGAAGCTCGACCGCGAGGACTTGGACATCCAGAGTCCGTCGCAGCTCCGCGTGCTCCTCACGGCGTTCCACAAGTGCTCGCAGACCAAGTTCCGCATTGCGTCGCTCTTGCGGCCGTGGACGCACAGCCGCGCGCAGCTGGGCTTCTTCCGCGCAGCGATCGAGTCGCCGCCCGAGGTGCTGTCGTTTGCCGAGTCGGCGCGCAAAGTCGCGCCGTTTGAAGGCGGCGACGCCTCGGCCGTGCCGAAGAACTGCGTCTGGTTCTCGCTCGACGCTGTCGAGACGCTCTTGAGCATCTCGGAGCGCGACTGCTACGCCGATGTGCGGCGGCTCTTTGACGCAGCGATGAAGACCTGTCCGGACGTGCTGATTGCCAACTTGGCGCAAGCGCAGCCGCAGTGGAACAGCTTGCGCGACGACCTCTTCTCGGACCTCTTTAGCACGTACATCATGGGGCGCCCGAACACGCCGCTGATCATGCGCCACCTCTGGTCCGTCGCACCGAAGCTCGTGCTGTACGCGAGTGTCAAGTGCTTCTACGCTGCGACGTCGCCGCAGATCGTCTCGCGGCTCTTTGCGCTCTTCCGGAACACGGGCGACGCGTTCGCATCCGCGATCCACTCAAACTACTTCTCGTTTGCGATCGCGCTCGCGACGATCGGCGCGAACCACGAAGTGCTGAACCTCGAGACGTGGCTCGTCGAGCGCTTGGCGTCTCAACGCACGGCGTTTGCGACGTCCTGCTTGGCGTTTGTGCACCGCAACTACGCGCGCGCGATCCCAAAGAGCAGCATCACGCCGCAGACTGGCCACTTGCTCGCGATCGAGTCGCTCGCAGTCATCCTCAAGTGCATCATGGCAGTCCAAGCCGCGCTGCCGCAGACGATTGCGCTCGAGCTCAAGCGCATCATCACGTTGTGTATGGAGACGCACCCAGTCATCTCTGCTGCGACGCGTCCTGCCGTCGACAGTGTTGCTGCGAGTGCGAGTGCTGCGTCGCCGCCAGTGCCGACTGGCGCTGCGAGCGCGACCGAGGCACAGCCAGCGGGTCCAGCCGAGCCGCCGGCGTTCACGGCCGAGATGATTGAAGAGCAAGCGAACGCGTACTTCCAGCAGATCTACACGTCGGAGCAGAACATCAACGATGTCGTCGCGATGCTCAAGCGCTTCCAGAGCTCGCGCGACGAACGCGAGCGCCAGATCTTCTACTGCATGATCCACAACCTCTTTGACGAGTACCGGTTCTTCCCGCGGTACCCCGAGATGGAGCTCCGGATCACCGGCGTGCTCTTTGGGAAGCTCATTGAACACCAAGTGCTGCCGCCCAACTTTCTCCAGACGGCGCTCCGGTCCGTGCTCGAGAGCTTGCGTGAGCCTGTGAACTCCAAGTTCTTCTTCTTTGGCGCCTGCGCGCTCCAGCAGTTCGTCCCGCGCCTGCGTGAGCTCCCTGCGTACTGCACGAACCTCTCGCAGATCCCGCACTTGCAGCACGCGCTGCCGGAGATCATGCGCCAAGTGAACCAAGTCACGCGGTCGATCGCGCTGTCTGGCAAAGCAGAGCTTGGCGCTTCAGGTCTCAGTGCGCTCGAGAGCGACTTGAGCGCGAGCAGCAGCAGCGTCAATGACGGCAAGAGCTCGCCGCTGAGTCTGAGTGCGCCAGCGTTTAGCAGCAGTGCCGCAGCGTCGCCGCCGCCTGGAAGCGCATCGCTCAGTAGCAGCACGGGCCTCGGTGGCGTCGCGCGGTCGCTCACGCCGTCCAAACTCACACAAGCGAACGACGAGAGCAGCAACAGCTTTGCAATGCTCGGTGTCCAAACGACTGGCGCAGCGCGTCCAAGCGCGTCGATGTCGTCGACGTCACCGAAAGTCATCGCTGTGCCGCAGCAGTCGCCGCCGCCTGCAGTCCTCGAGGTCGACCACATCTTCCACGAGTCGAGCACTGTGAACGACGACGAAGAGATCGCGCAGCCGGACGAGACTGTGAAGGACCGGATCCACTTCATCGTGAACAACATGTCGATCTCGAACCTGGACGCGAAGATCCCCGAAGTGCGCAAGATGCTCCTGGACACGTACCACGCGTGGCTCGCGAACTACCCTCGTCGTGAAGCGCATCTCGACGCAGCCGAACTACCACACGGTCTACTTGATCTTCATTGAGAAGCTCATGCGGCCAGACTTGGAGCGCGAGATCCTCAAGCGCACGCTCCAGAACGCGCGCAAGCTCTTGACGTCCGGGACGATCACAACGAACTCGCAGCAGCGGTCGCTGTTGAAGAACCTCGGGTCGTGGCTCGGTGTCTTCACGCTCTCGCGCAACAAGCCGCTGCTCCAGCGCGACTTGGACTTGAAAGAGCTCTTGTACGTTGGCTACGAGACTGGCCACTTGCTCGCCGTGACGCCGTTCGTCGCGAAGATCCTCGAAGGCTGCAAGAAGTCGAAGATCTTCAAGCCACCGAACCCGTGGATCATGGGCATGATCCACGCCATGAGCGAGATCTACGACGTCCCAGACCTGAAGCTCAACCTCAAGTTTGAGATCGAGGTCTTGTTCAAGTCGTTCAAGCTCAACGTCGAGGACCAACGCAAGGCGAACTTGCTCCACACGCGCTTGACGCCGCCGCGGCTCAACAACCCAGACTTTAACGTCAAAGTACCCAAGGTCCCGCGCGTCGCGACGCCGCCGCCGATGCAGAAGCTCGGACAGAAGCCGCTGCTTGGCATGGGCGCGACGACGCCGTCGAAGCTCAAGCCTGGACTGGGCAAAGACAGCGGCTTTGCGCCGTCTGCGAGTCCACCGCCGGGTGGCAGCGCGTATGCGTCGCTGAACGCGTCCGTGTCCGAGTCGACAGTCATTCCGAACCTCGCGTCGTACGTCGCAGTGAACCCGGACTTGCCGCTCCACAATGTCAACTTGCGCCGCTTAGTGCCGCTCGCAGTCGACCGCGCGATCCGCGAAGTGATCTCGCCGGTCGTCGAGCGCAGCGTCACGATCGCGTGCATCACGACGCGCGAGATCATTCTCAAAGACTTTGCAACCGAAGTCGACGACGTCAAGATGCGCAAAGCGGCGCACTTGATGGTCGCGAGCATGTCGGGCTCGCTCGCGCTCATCACTGCGAAGGAGCCGCTGCGGAACTCGATCGCAACGCACCTCCGGACGCTCATCCCAGCGTCGGCAGGCGACCCGCAGCAGATTGAGCACGTGATCCAGGTGTGTTCGAACGAGAACACGGACCTCGGGTGCATGCTCATTGAGAAAGCGTCGAGCGAGAAGGCGATGCGCGACATAGACGAAGCACTTGGCGCTGCGTACGCAACGCGCCGGCGCTTCCAGCAGCAGCAGCTCCAGAGCGGCAAGCCAGCAGACAACAGCGTCCACTTCTTTGACGGCGCAGCGCACCAGTCGCCAGCGGCATTGCCGGACGTGTTCAAGCCGAAAGCCAGCGGCGTGCCGCACATGCAGCTCGTCGTGTACGAAGCGTTCCAGCGCATCCCGCGTCCGACGTCGATGCCGATCTCGCGCGCTGGCTACCCGAGCGTCCCCGGCGCAAGCGGCTTGCCACTCGACAAGGACGCGTCCCTCGCTGTGGCAGACACGAGCGGCGTGAGCGTCGCCGCGGCGCTCGACCGCTTTGCTGGCTTGATGGAGAAGTTTGAGATGTTTGTGCAGAACGTCGTGCGGCAAGTGACCGCCGCACAGCGCGAGATTCCGTCGCTGCTTGCGATCCCAGCTGAGAGCGAAGTGTTTGCGGTCTTGCGCGAAGTGCGCGCGATCGGCGCGAGCGTGAAGCCGGCACTGCGCGACGAAGCGTGCTTGAAGATCGCGCACCGCATTGTCAAGTGCATGTACGAGCTCGGCGGCGGTCGCGGCGACGAGCTCTTTCTCGACATCCTCGTGAGCTCGCTCGACGCGCTCGCGCACAGCTGCGAGAAGCTCAAGAAAGAGGTCGTTGCGTGGGTCTTGCGTGCGCCAGTCGACGACAAGCTCCGTCTCCACTGCGAGATCCTCGTTGCGCTCGTGCGGTTCAAAGTCGTTGACCTGTCGGAGTTTGATCTCTACTTGACGCGCAACATGGAGCGCACGAGCGTCGCGATCGAGATCGCCGTGCACATCATCCGCCAGTGCCTCCCGATGGACCACGTCACGCTCGTCAAGCAAGTGCCGAACACGTTAGACGCGCTCATGCGCATCGTCGAGCGCCACGGCGGCTCGGCGAACAAGAACGTCCAGATCCTCGCGACGCTCATTGAGCAAGCGCGCACGCAGAAGTCGTCGCTCGCGCGCACAAAGAGCCTCGGATCGATCGGCAAAGCAGTCGGTCCTGCGCCGCCAAGTGGCGCTGCACCGCCGCCGCCTACTGCTGCGCCTGTGCAAGAGCACGCAGCGTTCCGCCACACGGTGAGCAATGCGCTCGAGCACTGGATCGCGATCTACAAAGAGCCAACAGGCAACTCGAAGATCCACGCGCAATACATCCAGATGCTCAAGCAGTACGGCCTCTTGAACGACGACGAGAGCATCTCGCTGTTCTTCAAGTTTGGCACCGAGCTGTGCGTCGACGCGTGCCTCAAGACGACGTTTGCGACCGACGCTGCGGCGTCTGGCGCGAAAGCACCGCTCAACTACGCAGTCATTGACGCACTCACGCACTTGATGGCGCTCTTAGTCAAGTACTTGGACCCGAACGCGAACGCAAAGCTCCAGGTCCTGAACCACGCGGTTGGTGCGATCGCAAACGTCCTCGTCGCGGCGCACGACCTGTCGCGGAAGAAGAAGGCGCCGTTTGACCAGCGCGTGTTCTTTCGGCTGTTTGTCAACTTGATGAAGGAGCTGACGGTCCAAGAGCCCGTGCTCGATGCGATCCACCTCCAAGTGCTCAACACGTTTGCGAGCGCGTACAACACGCTCCAGCCGATGGTGCTCCCGGGCTTTGTCTTTGCCTGGACCGAGCTCATTTCGCACCGGTGCTTCATGCCGCTGCTCCTGCGCGCAAAGCAGCAGCGCGGCTGGCAGATCCTCCATCGCCTCATCATGAACCTCCTCGTGTTCATTGAGCCGTTTGTGCGCCACGCGCACGTGCAGCCGCTCGCGCCGTCGATCGAGAGTCTGTACAAGGGCACGGTCCGGATCATCTTGGTGCTCTTGCACGACTACCCCGACTTCCTCTCGGACTTCTACACGAGCTTTTGCGACGTCCTCCCGGCGTCGTGCGTCCAGCTCCGGAACGTCATCCTCTCGGCGTTTGCGCGCTCGATGCGCCTGCCGGATCCGCTCACGCTCGGGCTCCAGGTCTCGCAGCTCCCAGAAGTGAGCATCTCGCCGCGGTTGATGCCTGCGTGGGGCAGTGCGCTCGCGCACAACAACATCAAAGACTACGTCGACGAGTTCCTCCGCGCAACGTCGAACCGCGCTGCGGTCTTCCCCGCTGACTTGATCAGCAAGCTCCTGCGGCCGCAGAGTCAGCTCGAGCGCGACCCTGGCGCGTGCAAGTACTTTGTCCCGGCGCTGAATGCGCTCGTGCTGTACCTCGGGAAGGAGGCGATCGTGGAGATGGCGAGCGCGTCGTCGCCGTCTGCTGCTGCGTCAGCGGCTGGCGCAGCGGACGCGAAGAACGGCACGACGGTCAAGTTTGAGCAGAGCGCGTCGATGGACGTCTTTCGGTTCTTGGCCGATGAGCTCGACGCCGAGGGGCGCTACTGGTACTTCAGCTCGCTCGCGAACCACTTGCGGTACCCCAACAGCCACACGCACTACTTCAGCTGCGTGATTCTGTACCTGTTCTCGTACTCGAGCAACAAGATGGTGAAGGAGCAGATCACGCGCGTGCTCATTGAGCGCCTCATTGCGAACCGTCCACACCCGGTACGTCCTTCGTTGACTCTGTGATGATGATGCTATGAGTGTGTACGTACTGACGGATGATGGCGCTTGGATGATGGCAGTGGGGCTTGCTCGTGACGTTCATTGAGCTCATTCGGAACAAGAGCTACAAGTTCTGGGAGCAAGAGTACCTCGAGTGCTCGAGCGAGATCAAGGAGGTCTTTGACGACGTTGCGCGCACGTGTCTCGGCACGAGCGCCGCGGGCAACGCCATGACGCCGATCGCTGGCGCCGCGCAGTAGACAAAGCACGCGACAATCTGTAACCTTTGCGTCCCAGCCGCCGTCATCTACGACCACTCTTCATCACTCTCTCTGCATAGCTACGTTCGCTCTACAAAGTACCTGCACACATACACATACACACGTACATCTTGCTTCTAGACAGACGTTGTTCTCCATTCTCCATTGCTCATCGAGTCGAGAGCTCTTCATCATGCGCTCTGTAAAATGTGGAGCGCGCCAGATCAAGAGTGTGGGTCACCAAGTAGAACGCTCTGTCTTGCAACACTGTGCGAGACGAGCCGATAATGAGCACGATGGCGTCGCTCGCGATGTCGACCATGTCGACGAGCAGCGCGGCCGTGACGCACGCGCAGCTACAACAGCAGCAACAGCAGCAATCAGCAGACCAACGCAGCGTGCTGGCGCTGCTCAAGCAGCTGCGCGCGTGCGTGCACCACGAGAAGCGGAGCAGTCTTCGACAGATCCTCCCAGTCTACGAACAGCTCCTTGCACATGTACGCGTGACCGCATCGTACAGCTGTTCTTGTACAAGCAACCACTTGCACTTGTACATGGGCACTCACGTATGCGCGCTTGCATTGCACATGTGTAGCGCCAGCCAATCGCTGACTCGCCGAGCCACATTGTGAGCGAACTCGGTCGCATTCGACTCATGCTGCGCGAACACACCGACATGTGCGTGCTTGCTCTGCGTCTGCGAACGCTTCACGACGAACAAGAACCCGCTTGTCGATGTGCTGAGGTCGCTTGCTGTCAGGTTCAACATGGTCGAGCGGCTCGATGACGTCGCCGAGCGCTGTCTCAAGATCGCATTCGACTCGCCAGCGCCGTCAGGAGGTACGTCACTGCATCTCTGCGCTTGAGCACTCGCTGACTGCATGCACTCACGAGTGCGTATGACACTGCAACATATCAAAGGGTCGTTCCCAATGGAAGCAGCGCTGCGCCTTCTCGTTGCGCTGAGTGGCGGCGACGACGGCCACACGTTCCGCCTCGAAGACCCAACGCGCGTCTCCCAAGAGGTGCGCTCTTGCGATCACTTGTCCTGGTCTTCGGACCTTGTCATACAGAGCAACGCGCCTGACTTGCATGCATTGGACTGCTGTCGTGCAGCACCAGACAGCAGCAACTGCAGCGACAGTCCCACACGCGCGCATGGGCGAGCGCATTCACATGAAGAACGTCCGCCTCGTCCTCGACTCGCACGTGATGTTTGACGCCGAGTCGATCCCACTGCACGAGCACGCGTACGTTTCTATGGCATTGACGATCGCCTCTGGGTCCTGAGCTGACGCTCTCGTGCGCAGTGTGCTCGCAAAGACGCAGTTCGGTCTCTTCCAGAGCCTCTCGGCTGGTCACTCGAGCCTCTGGGTCCCAGAGCCACCGTCGAGTGTCAAGAGCCAGCAACAGTCGACAGTCCAGAGCTCCATTGGCGTACGTTCGTTTGTGTGACAGAGCGTCTCCTTCTACGCCTGCGACTGACAGGCGATCGCTCTGACTCGTGACTACTGCGTCCTCAGTCCACGCGCTTTCTCGCACTCGCAGACGAGACCTCGGACACGTCTCCGCTTCCCGACATCTTTGCATCGTTCCCAACTGCGTACGTCGTCGCCCCATGCGCTTCCACGTGCGTCTGTAGCTCACAAGAGTCTCTGACGATTGCTCTCTCTCGATGCGCAGGTGGGGACTGAGTCCATTGTCAGCAAAGTCACAAGCGAATGCGAGCGCCACGACTGCAAAGCAGCAGGAGCCAGAGGCCGAAGTCTTCTTCTTCGATGGCTCCAAAGACGTCCAGTGTCAGTTCGACAGTGTTGCAAAGCGCTGGAACTGGCGCGACACGGACGCGGACGACAGCAGCAGTCAGACTGCGAGCTCATCCGACGGCTCGTTTGTCTGGGATCCCACGGACGTCGGTCGCTCCAGTCCGTCGCTGTGTGCGTGGGAGGACATTGGCGACGTCTCGACACTCGCTGCGTCGCTCCGCCCTCTCGACAGCACGCTCGACGCCACTGCGACGTCGTGTCTGCGCGTGGATCCGACCGTCGCAGTCGATCCCAACGCAGTGCAAGTGGACGAACAGGACGTCGTGGAGGTGCGCTTACATGTCCATCGACGCGCTATTTGACACTGTCGCGAGTGCTCACGATCTGCTCTTTCATATGAACGTGCAGGACGCCCTGCGAGCGCTCAGTGGCGTCGAGTCAGTGATCTTCCGTCGAGACGTCACTGCCGCGTGCTTTCGTTTGCCTGAGAAGCGCGCCGTGACGCTGCCGCTCGGCACCGCAAAGAGTCTCCAGTCGACGCTCGAGGTGCGTCGAGAGCTCCTTCTTGCGACCTCAAGAGCGAGCGACTGTCGGTTGGTCTTGGACGCTCATACTCTTGACTGAATCATGCGGTGCAAAGACCTTCAGAGAGACTGGCTCGCTCTTCCTGCGCCTCGAGTTCCTCGCGACGTACTACGCACAAGACGCAGCGCGCGGTGGCAAGACGCTCCAGGCCATGGGCGACGCACTGCTGCTCTACCTCGCAGCGCATCAGGTGCGCTCTTGACGCAACAGCTCATCGCTTGCAGCTATGAGTGCGCTGGCTCGTGCTCACTCGCTTGGTTGTCTCTGTCTTGCTGCAGTCGACCGTCGACGCGATCGCTCAAGAGACCGCGCGCACTGGCGCATCACTGGCATCGGTCGTTGCTGCGACGCGCCACTTGTGTCGCCAGCTCCAGTTCGTCGCGACGCTCTTCTGCTGCTCGGAGCGCGAGTCGTTCTGGCCGCTGCTCGTGCACAAAGGTGCTGTTGTTCGTTGCGTCTCGTTCGCATACGTCAGACTCACAACAAGCTGTTGCTCGTAGCGTTTCCACAAGGCATTGCGCTGCTCGATCGCCTTCATGAAGCAGTGACGACGACGACGCTGAGCGACGCCGTGGGCAAGAACGAGCAGCTCGCGACGTGGTTCCTCGTGCGAGCGAGTGCGCCGTTCCTCGCAGTTTTGACCGAGTTCGTCTCGACTGGCGACGTCTCGGACGCCACAGACCCACACGTACGACCTCTTGAGTGACTGACGGTGCAAGAGAGAGAGAGCGAGCGAGCGACTGACCGACAGCGAGTGACTGTTGTCTGTCTCTTCACTGGCGCAGGACGAGTTTGCGCTCACGACCTGGAGCGTCTTGTTGACAGAAGTGTCGGCGACTGACAGCGGCGACGGACTCTTGACGCGCTCGGTTGGGGCGCAGTCGATCGAGCGCATGCTCCCGTTGTTCCTACAACCAGTGGCGGACGAAGTGATCCGCCTCGGTGTCGTCCAGCGCGTGCTCCAGCGCAGCGGAAGAGAGACGCATCGGAGCATCTCGACACGCGTGCGTCGCTCCTTTTGAAGAGATCGTCACGGCCAATAGCACTCGACTGACGGAGCGAGTGCGTGTGTCGTTGCTTTCGCAGGTCGTGAGTGAGCCGCTGCGTCTCGATCGACGCGCCGACGACGCGATGGCGATGCTCGAGCGACTCAACGAGACGATCCAAAGCGCGTCAGACGCCTATCAAGAGGCACTAGGAGCTGACGACGAGGTCAATGAAGACGCAGACGAGCAAGCGAGAAGCGAAGACGATGCAGTCGAGACGCCACTCGTGTCCGATTCAACGCCGTCGAGTGTGCGACTCTCTACTGCCTCTTGGTGATCGAGGCGCCTCTGTCGCTCACACCTCACACTGTTGTGTTGTAAGCAGCACGAGCGCAAACGCGCCAAGCAGACGCTCCAGCGAGCGCTCCTGGACGAACAGATCGAGACTGCGAGTCGCTTGGTCGAGAGAGAACAGGCGCTCGAAGCAGCGAAGGACGCGGCGCTCGATCGTTTCGAGTCAGAGGCGCAAGCGACGCGCGAGGACGAAGCGCGAGACTTTGTGCTCAACAAGTGCGTCCTTGGTACATGCAGTTGTCGGGCAAGAGCCACTGCTGACAAGAGCCTCTTTCTCTCTGTACTGGCAGGTACGCGACGCTACTGCTCGAGACAGAGGAGCGCCATCAGTACGCGCTGTGGCGCCGCAATCGCGCGCTGCGGTGCTCGTCAGCGCGCGCTCAGCTGCGGCAGCTGCTCGAGACCGACAAGGCGCAGTGGCTCGGCGGTGCGTCAGCGTCGCTATGACTGTGAAGTGGTGTGTGTCTCATCCGGTGGCTCACGCTCTGGTCTCTGGCGTCTCAACAGCGCAACACGAGCAAGTAGGAGGTGACGACAGCAGAACGAACGGCACCGACGACGAGCTGCTCGATGGCGACGACGCTAGACTGATAGGCGCGCCTGACGAGAGCATGGACATCGAGCTGAGCGAGAGCGCGCTGACTGCGCTCCAACCGACTGGTGATGACTGGAAGTACTCGGTGCGCGTGAACGTCGCAGCTGGGAGTCGCGACTCGGTCGTGCTCTCGCACGTTGGCGCATCAGAGCACGACGCGCGAACGAAACGGAGCGTTGCGAACCTTCGCGATGCGAACGCTCGGAGCGAAGCGCAGCGAGACGCTGTGACTGTGCGCGTGCTGCGCGAACCTGGCGACTCGGGCGACGCTGTGTACGCGTGTCTGTATGGCGACCGAGTCGATGCGACGGCTGCAACTGACGCTCTTGCGAGCAGAGACGACGTAGACGAGCGTGATGTCGACAAGAGCCTCGTCATCGAAGAGCTCGAAGATGGAGGAGACGATCATGAAGGAGCCGACGATGTCGCGATGCGCGACGTCGCGAGCTGCGACCACATCGACAGCGCTTCGAGTGCTCACGACGTAGACGAAGACGTACGGTCGCTCGTCGCTTCCTCATCGTCACACAGCGCTCGTGACGCTGGAGAATCGACCGAGTCGCCTCTGCTGCTCTTGGACTCGCTCCCAGACGTCCACGCGTTCTTTGCGCACGACGCATCGGATGACGACGCGCGCATCTTGAAGCAAGTGCTCACGCCACACGTACGTCCTCTGTAGTCTACGCTTGCTTGGTCCTTTGTACTGATTGACTGATGGACTGCCTATGTGTCACAGCAAGCAGCCGCTGGTGAGTCGTTTGAGCGCCTCGAGTCATTCCGCCTTGTGGTCCAGCGCTGCGTCGAAGCGCCTGTCAAGACGCTCAGCCGCGCGCTCGATCGCCTCAGCGTCGCGCTCTTTCTCCGCGACCTCGACGTCCTCACGCACGCGCGATGGCTCCACAACGTCTTCCTCATGTCCGAAGGTCTCTGCCTCGACATCTTTGCGCGCGACGTGCTCGCAGGCGTCCGGTCCGCGACGCGCGTGGCCTGGGGCATGTCCGAGCGCCTCACGTCTGCGCTCACGCTCGCGATGATCGAGAGCCGCATCTACAGCGACGAGTACGCGCCTCGCTTTGCGTACGCGACGTCCGACGACGTCATCGACGGTGCGTCTCGCCGTGTCCAGTGGTCCATGATCGCCTTGAGGCGCTGGCTCACGACTCTGCTGCTCGTCTATGACGCCTGCAGCGCTTGGGAGCGTGACGCTCGCGCCCGACATCCCGCGGCTCTTGCGTGGCATTGAGCTTCGGTACGCGCTCGAGTGGCCACTCGGCGCTGTCCTCTCGGCGACTGCGCGTCAGACGTACGCAGCGATCCACCGCTCGCTGCTCTACTACCGCCTCTCGAGTCTCGAGCTCCGCGACACGTGGATGCTCACGCGTAAAGCCTCGCGAGCAGCACGAGACGCACACGCGCTGCTCGCGACGTGCGACCGCGTCTTCTTCACGACGCAAGCGCTCCTGAGCGCACTCAGCGAGGCGTTTGTGACCAAAGTACGGCGTCTTCGCGCCACATACAGACACGTGACAATGAGCGACTCACGCCGTGATGTGCGCAGGTGCTGCTGACTGCGTGGGACGACTTTGAGCGCCGCGCCGTGAGCGCAGACACTGTGATGGCGCTCCGTCTCGCGCACGAGCAGTTCGTCACAACGGCCGCGAGCTGCTGCTTCCTCGACGACGCGAGCCACGAGGTGCGCTAGACGCTGAACAGAGTCGTGGCCTGCTCCTTGCTGCTCCACTGACGCTCATGACGGTGTCGACAGATCCGCGACGCGACCCGCGCGCGTGTTGGCTGCTGCGTGGAAGCTCACGACGCTCGTGCGCACGAACGAGTCGCGTCTGAACGCGATCGCTCCGGACGCGACGTGGCTCCAGGACCTCGTACTCGACCACAGTACATCGTTACGATGTCTCGTGCGGCTGCTCGAGCGCGTCTCGAGCGATCGCGACCGCTGCGTGCGCGAATTCTGCGAGGTGCGCGCTCCCACATGCGACTGACTGTCTCTAGTCAGGACCAGAGAGCACTCACGCGTCTTCTCTTGTCTCGTCCTGCGCAGCATCTCGTCGTGCAGCTCACGTTCAATGGCTTCTACGCAGACGACGCACGAGACGACGGAGCAGACCGTGGCGCTTGAGACGCGAGCGAGTGTATTGAGAGAGAGAGAGAGCTCAGAAGTACAGCGGATGGACGTCTATCGGCCGCAGATGGCGCTGGCAGAGCGGACACTTAGCAGTCACGCGGATCGCCAAGCGAATGCACTTGCCGCAGTACACGTGGCCGCAGATCGTTGACGTCATCTCATCGATCGTGTCGAGGCAGATGCTGCACTTGAGCGCGTGCTTGAAGCGCTCGATGACTTCGTTGTTCTCGAGACTGACGTTCGTCGACTCGGCGCGCTGGCCGTCAAACATCGAGAGGTCGACAAGGTCCGCGCCGCTTGTCTGCGCTGTGCGCCGGCGCTTCCGTCGCAGCGGCGGCACTGACGAGTACGTGAGGTACCGCGCATTCGCAGATGTGTCGCTGTCTGGCGCGCGCGTCTGGAGGATCTCAACGTCGTTGTCGTCATCGCCATCTTGTCCTTCGCGGCCTTCGCCACGCTGTGTGCGCTCGGCGCTCGTCGCGCTCCGGGCGTCCGTGTCCGACGCGCTACCGCTGTCGTCGTTGTCGCTCTCGCTCTCACTCGACGAGACGGTCAAGTCGATCTCTTGCGGCGGTGCTGGCGATCGTTGCCGCTCTGTGATCATCCCAAGGCCGCCAAACGTCGACGGCGCGAACGCAATGCGCGCGAGCATGTCCTGCGGCGCATGGAGCTGCTGCGCAAACGCACGTGGGAGCACAGAGTCGAGACTGCTGCTGCGGTCGCGCGTGCTCTGGTCAAGACTCCCTGTTGCTGCTGTTGTCGTTGATGAAGAAGAAATGGGACCCCAGTCATCCAACACGAACGGGTCAGTGAACGGATCAAAGCTCGACGTTGCGGTCGCTGCGCCTGTGGATGAGCGGCTGCTGTTGCTTCGGAAGTCGACGATGCTCGCAAAGTATGCGGGGATGTCGGAGAAGAGCATCCCGACGCGCTCGCGGAGCTGCTCGCGCGGCGGTGGCAAGAGCACAAAGTCTCTCGGTGACGACACGCGCGCGTGCGCAGAGTTCTCTGCGCTCATGCCAATGACCGGAAGCTGCGGATGCAAGATCTGCGACAGGGGCGACGACGTCTCTGCTGCTTGTGTCTGTTCTAGTGCTGCTGCGTCTGTTGCGACCGCTGTTGCTGTTGCTGTTGCTGTTGCTGTGGTGGATCCTGCCGTGACTTCCGTCGTTGTCGCTGCGTCTTGTGGTCGTCGTCGCAAGTTCCAGGTCATCATGGTCGGTTGATCTTCTTGAGCAATCGGCGCTGTTTAACCGACTGTTTGCTGCGCGTGCAGGCGCTTGGTGCTGCTCGTATTGCGCGAGTGCTGCTGCTGTAGGATGCACGTATGCACGTACGCGCTTGTACGCAGTTGTCGACGAGCGCTCTCTCTCTCTCTTGCAGACACACACACACGAGCGAATGCTAGTGGAGCTCTTCGTGTCGAGCGTGAGAACAACAGCGTTTTTGTATGCGTTGCTTGAAACGCTAGGAGTGCCACAAGTGCGTGTGGGACGACATGTGGAGCGTCTCAGAAGTGGACCGCACCAAAGAACAGAGTTCGTTTTCGAAGCAAAGGCAACACATCGCGACGTTGTCGTCGTCGGTGCCATGAGCGTCGCGGCGCCGCAGGACGCGCTCTTGCAGGGCTATCTGCACAAGCAGGTGCGTCTCGCTGTCGTGGGTCCGTGCTATTGATGTCTATCGCGTACACTCACGCGTTGCGACTGCTTGTGCTCGTGTGTCGCTGCGAGTGCAGAGCAGACACCTGAAGCTCTGGAAGATCCGGTACTTCATCCTCACGAAAGTGCGTTGCGTCCACGCACATCGACTGCCTCTCCTAGTAGACAGCAACGCAGTCGTATCCTCTCACACTAGCGCACGACTGACTCATGGACTCGTACATCCGTGTCTCTCTGTGCGTATGCGCTAGAACGAGCTGCTGTACTCCAAGAAGTCGGGCAAGAAGCTCCGCGGCTGCCTCTTGCTCAGCGACTTTCGCGCTGTACGTCCATGTCACTGGCTCACTCACTTGGGACCACAACCTGCCGACACGAGACGCCAGACTAACGCTTTGACTGCTCCCGTTGACACGCTTGAACACCGTCGGCTGGCAGATCGAAGACCAGAACCACGTCGTGCACCTTGGGAACTACGTGATTGAGCTCCGGAGCGCGACGCGTGAGGTGTACTTGAGCGCTGCGACCGAGCAGGAGCGGATACTCTGGGTGAGCGCGATCCGATCGGCGCAGAGCGAGTCAGACGCGTCCAAGTACAACGCGCGGACAAGTGGCAATGGCGGCGCTGGCGCAACGGCGCTCCTGCGCAACTTGTCGGACTCGTCGATGCTCCAGTCCATGACGATCCCTGTGCTCATGGCGCACAACCGGCGCTTTGGGCACCCGAACCGGTTCTCGCGCGACCGCAAGGACGAGCGCAAGCGCCAGCGCCTCCCAAAGATGAAGAAGACGTTCAGCGACCTGTGGCTCGACGACGTGCTCCCGCAGACGACCGGCAAGCACGACGCTGCGCTCGTCGAAGCGCTCTGCTTTGCTGGGATCCCCAAGGAAGTGCGCGGCCGCGCGTGGGCGTGGATCCTCGGGAACAAGCTCCAAGTGAACGAAGACCTGTTCAAGATCTGCAAAGCCCGCGCGCTCGCAGTGCGGCGCGAGATGGAGCTCAAGCGTGACGCCGCGCGGACGGACCGCCTCCGAGCAGAGCAGCACCAGTTCCAGTACCAGCATCCGCAGCAGCAGCAGCGCGCTCCGTCGATTGCGAGTCTTGTGAGCAGCAGCACGAGCTGCAGTGCGAGCTCGCCTGTGACGCTGAACAGCAGCAGCGAGTGCGACTTTGGCGTGGGCGTTGTCGTCGAAGAGGAGGGCGATAGTGACGCCCATGGCAACGCAGTGCACGCGTCTGTCGTGAGCGTGACGGCCGTGACGAGTCCAGTGACGAGTCCGACGCTCGACGAGACGCAGTCGATGATGCTCCAAGAGGCCGTGAGCATCGCAGAGATGCTCGTTGCGCACGGCGAGCGGAGCATTCGGCTCGTGAGCGTCGACATGCCGCGGACGTTTGGGCACCACCCGCTCTTCCAGCCTGGCGCTGACGGCACAGAACGCACGACTGAGGTCTTGGAAGCGTACATCTGCTACCGTCCAGACTTGGGCTACGTCCAGGGCATGAGCTACCTCGCCGCGGCGCTGTGCTTCCACATGGACAGCTTCACGGCGTTCAAGGCAATGGTGTCGCTCATGAGCACGAGTCTCCTCTTTGACATGTTTCGCCTCGAAGAGAAGCGGGTGCGTCCTACTTGATGCGAGTCTTTGGCTCTGAGTGACGGCTGGCGAGAGCGACTCACGCCCTTGTGTGTGTCTTGGGTGGACTGCTAGACGTTCCACTACCTCGGCGTGTACAACCAGATCGTTGAGTACGAGCTCCCGCGTCTGCACGCGCACTTCCAGGACACGGGCATTGAGGCGCAGATGTACGCAGTCGACTGGTACGGACCCTGCCCTTTGCTCTCTATGTCTGTACGAGCTGTTGTGCTAAGACGCGTCGGTCGTGTGTGATATGCTGCTGACCTAGGGCGCTGACGCTGTTCACACGGAGCTTGCCGCTGAACCTGGCGCTGCGCATCTGGGACTGCTTCGTGCTCCTTGGCACGCCGTTCTTCTTCCAAGCGAGCGTCGGTGCGTCACGGTCGCGTCCGTTCGACAGTGTTGACAGTCGCAGTCGCTCACAACAACCATGAACTTGTCTGTCGATAGGCATCCTCACGCTGTACGAAGACGCGCTCTTGGGCATGGAGGCAGAGGACATCATGCGGTTCCTACACAACATCCCAAAGGTGCGTCCGGACAGAGAGACTCGTGCTGGAGGCCTTAGGACGCTCTCGTGGTCAGTGCTGACTCCTGTTCTTCTGTTCTTCTTGCTGTAGTCGACGTCTGCGCGCGACTTGTTTGACGCGATCGAGTCTGTGACGCTGTCGTCGCGCGAGATCTCGGAGCTGCTCGCTGGCGGACAGCTCTGGTCACCGGACTCGGCGCGCCACATCCAAGTGCAGTTCCCCGAGACGTACGATTGACTGACCTCGTGATGTTTGGAGATCCTTAGCACATGCAAATCGCTATAGTGCGAAAACCAAGGGATTGCAATGCAATATCCTGGTAGTGATAAAAGCAACGAATAGGTGTGCTTTAATTCTGATAGTGACAAAAATCAGGACGAACCGCGCACACCACTCAGACACACCAACAACTTGCTCACATCGACCGACCGATCCGTCAATCATCAATCACGTTCGGTGCTGCTCGTTGCCGCACGTTCCTCGACGCTCTCGACGCTCCCACTCGATACACTCTCACACACACACGACATGGCGCTGCGCTCGACGAAGAACAGCGCGTTCCTCGCGTACCAGCTCGCTGGCAGCGACTCGGACGACAACAGCGCGGACGAGCGCCGCGAGGAGCAAAAGAGCAAACAGAAAGCCAAGAAGAAGAGTCGCAGCAAGAAGAAGAACACGTGCGGTGCTGCTTGTGGCGTCACGCTGTGCTTGCATGACAACTCACTTTGATCCTGTCGACTGTGCGACTGCATGTATGCATGACGCAGTGAGAGCGCGGTGCTCAAAGACCTCGCGATGTGCGCTTTGTCCAAGCCCAAGAAGAGCAAGAACAAGAGCAAGGCCGTGTCGTCGCCCGAGCCAGCGCCGCCTGCTGCGCCAGAGCCAGCACCAACGCCAGCACCAACTCCGACGCCAGCACCAACATCTGTGCCAACGCCTGCGCCAGTGCCAGTCGCAGCACCCGTAGAGACGAAGAAGCAGGCAGCAAAGCCTCCAGCACCAGCACCAAAGGTACGTGTATGTGGGTGAAGCCATTCGCAGTGCCAGTGCTTGGCTGGTTCCTCATGCGATGCCTCATGTGCTCACCTCATGCGCTCGCTGTCTGTAGGCAGAGCCAAAGCCAAAAGCGCCTGCAAACACAGCGAAGCCACCGCCATTGGTACGTCGTCGTGTCCTGTGGCTACACACTGTACGACCTGTGACGCTTGAGCTCACTGTTAGTGCCTCTCTCACACGACGGTCGTGCAGCAGACGAGTGCGTCGCCAGCGAGAGCGAATGGCGCGAGCGCAGTGCCGTCGCCTCCTCGACAGCAGCAGTCGCCACCGCAGCAGCAGCAGCAAGGGACGGACTTGGGAGCGATCTACTCGCCCACGCACGTCACGATCACGCGCGCAGACGGCCAAGTACGCTCTTGCACGCGCATGATCTGCTCTCTCTATCGACCGCTTGATGTCGCTCACGCTCGTGCTCTCGGTTGCTAGATGACGCGGACGATCGCCGTGTCCGAGATGATGGACCAGCTCTACCTCTTTGGGCAGCAGAACGCGCAGCTCCGCATCGTCCAGGAGCAGCTCACGGTGCGCGCACGAACGTCCTGAGTGGCGCTAGCGCTTGTCGTTTGACTGACGGACGCTCTCTCATGACCGCAGGTGGCGAACCGCAGCATGCAGGAGCGACTGCAGCGCGACGCCGAAGTCATTCAGACGCTGCAGAACGAAGTCACGATGTTCCGTCAGATGTGCCTGAACCTCCAAGCTGAGGTGCGTCGAGTCGCTCGTGCTCGTCGTGGACAGGATCTGACACACTCGCTCACTTGAATCGCAGGTATCGATGTTCCGCTCCGCGGCGTCGGGACCAGCAAAGGCACCGACAGCGACAGCGTCTCGCCCGCCGCCAGGCATGTAGACAGTCGCCATAGTATGGCGCAGGGTAGTAGAACGGTCCGACAGCGTCGACTGCGACGTCCTTGGCACAACGAGGACGTGCGTGCAGAAGGTCTTGTCTACGGCGAGTGCCATCGACGCTGTGTCGGCGAATAGAGCGACGACTTGGTCCGACCAGTGGAGCCATTGACACGGGCTTCTTCTATCGACACAGACGCTCTCTCTCTCTCTGCTGCTCATGCTGTCGTGCAGAGCGCAGCGTCACATCGAAAGCCAGCGACTCGCATGTAAAGGAGCGCGTGGTGAGGCACCACCACCGACCTCATCATCAGCTCGTTTGCTAGTCAAGCGCTCGGAGGCGAGACTGCGACTGCCACTGCTGCTACGTCGAACTAGTCCAGAGCTCAACACGAGCGCTTGGCATTGAGCAAGTCGACAGCACGTATTGCATTGCATGACGGCCATCCGAGGCAACATGTGCATGACACCCATCGTTTTCTGTGTGTGTGCATTACAAACGATGTTGCAATAGTGACAAAACAAAGTGAGTGGTGTATTGTACAATTTTCCTATTGATAGCAAACCTTGCATATCGCTTCCAGCAGGGTATAAGTTTTTATAGACTATTTAAACCAAGAAAGACCAATCTGCGCACGTTTATGTATTCGCAATATGAACCTGTTATCAAGTCTTAGAAGCTGCACTATCTGCGTCCTGATCAGGTCTGTTCAGACTGTAAAACTGTACGTCACTCGTCGTTTCTACCAGCAGCTCCTCGTCGTCGAGCAGCAGCAGCACTCGCGCACTCCTCTGCTGCTCCGCACTCGCATCACCGACGACGACGCACGCGCTCGACACGCACATACATAGAGAGCCTCGACGATGCTCAAGCTCAAGAACAAGCTCAGCTCCACCAAGAGCAAGCAGAAGCGCATCGACCGCGCGCAGTCGGATGCAGTGCGCGGCACGCTCGACGAAGAGTCTCTCCGCATGAGCAAGCACGTGCAGGACGAAGCGCATCGGTACCAGCGCAACACGACGATGAACACGAGCGGCGCGTCGTCGACGTCGAGCTACATGTCGGACGACGTCGAAGACATGTTCTACAACAACGCGTCACGCGCGACAGGAGCCAGCGCGCGCGCAACGGGGAGCTCGATGCGCGGCAGTGGCGAGTCGCGCGCGACCAACAGCTCGCTGCGCGTCACCGACATGTACCGCACAACTGAGCAGCTGCGCGGGACGAACCTCACGCCGCTGAACGAAGACGAAGAGCTCCGGTCGACGCTGCCGTCAACGACAACTGGCCATGGCAGTAGTCCGCTCGACGCACTGCGGCTCGAGCTCGCAGAGATGAAGCAAGAGGTGCACGCGATCCGGCGCGAGATGATGAACGAGATGCACGTGACGCGCTACGACTTGTTGAAAGAGGTCACGATGCTCAAAGGCACGATCCTCACGCTCGTCGCGGCGCTCGAGTCGAACGGCTTGCGGTCGCCAGACGCGAGTGGCGACGCGCACGCAGAGCTCTCGCGCGACGAACTCGAGACGATCTCGCGCCCGACAGCGGTGCAGACGTCGCGCGCAACGAAAGAGCGCTTGGCGGCGGTCCGGAGTGACGACAGCGTCCCTGCGATCGTCCGCGCAAGTTCGCGGCTCACGCAGCTCGCGCCTGTGGCCGACGACGCGCTCTCGACGCCGCTGCTGCAGCATCAGATCGACGAGATGTTCCCGCTCGTTGAGTTCGCCGGCGACCTCGACCGCTTTGCGCGCAAGTTTGATCCGTCGTCGCGCGAGTGGGCGGTCGAGCGCGTGAGCGAGTGGCTCGATTCGCGCTTCAACGCTGGCGTTGACACGGTCCTCGCGCTCGTGGGTGACGGCGGCTCGGGCAAGAGCGTGCTCACGGCTGCGCTCTGCGACCAGTTCCACGACCACGTCGCCGCGGTGCACCTGTGCCAGTTCGACCGCAAAGCCAAGAGCAGTCCGCGGAACGTCCTGCTCTCGATCGTGAACCAGCTCGTGAGTACTGTGCCGCTCTTTAAGAACCAGCTCGCGCGTCTGAACCTCAAGTACGTCCTCGAAGAGACCGACGCGCTCGTGCTCGCGCGCAAAGTGCTCGTGGACCCGCTGAATGCGCTCGACGACCCAGACGTGGCCAAGGTCGTCGTGATCGACGGCATTGACCAGTGCAAGTCCAAGGGCCGGAACGACCTCCTCGACTTCCTCGCCGAGATCGTCCCAGACCTGCCGTCGTGGCTCGGACTCTTCATCACGAGCAAGCCGTGCCCAGAGCTCCCAGCAAAGCTCGCGATCACGTCGCTCCTGGACTTTAGCGCCAAGAACGCGCAGTACATGAACGACACGGTCGTGCTCATCAACGACATTGTCGGCGGCTTTAGCGACGCCGACGTGCCGCAGGCGAAGGCGCTGCTCCAGCGCAAGAGCGGCGGGAACTTTACGTTCCTCGACTTCACCAAGCAAGCGCTGTCGCACCCTGGGATGGAGGAGGCCACGAGCGGCTACATCCCATTGGACGTCCTCCACGACTTGCCCGAGTCGATCTACGAGATCTACGACGAGATCTTCCAGGACAAGTTTGGTCAGGGCCGGAGTCGCATCTGGAAGAAAGTCCAGCCGCTCTTGGCGCTCATTGTCACTGCGGCGTCTGGTCCGTACGCGCTCGTGCACGAGACGCAGGCGCAAGAGATGTTTGGGCTCTCGAAAGACGACATCCGCATGATCCGCCGGTCGTTTGTCGACATCATCGCTGTGCGCCATGGGACGTACCGCATCGAGTCGTCTGCGCTCTTTGACTGGCTCGTGGACCCGCAGCGCGCGAGCGAGCAGTTCTACGTCGACGTTGCGAACAGCGTGAGCGTCCTGCGGCAGCTGCACAAGCAGCAGCAGCAGGGCGAGAACAGCGAAGCGCACTCGGTCGCGTCGTCTGGTGGCAGTAGCAGCAGCAGCGGCGCGCACACGACGTCGAACGGGAGCACAGCGAGCAGCTACCAGAGCTTCGTCGTTGCGCCGTCTGCGCAGGCGACAAAGGTCAACTTCAAACCCGTGGGGATCCTCAAGAAGAAGTAGTAGGCGCTCGAAGGCGTTCGGTCGCTCGCTCATGAGCACGACGCACTCGCGCATGTGTATCTGTTGATAATAGGACAAAGACCACAACTCGAAGGCTTCTGGTTGATGATTCGAGGGCAACTAGCCTTCCGATGGGCTTGAAACGAGCGCGGCTAGTCTCCAGATGTGCTTGAAACGAGGACTCTTCCCTCCAGCCGGACATGAACGAAGACGACTAGCCTCCAGATATGCCTGGAGCCAAGACGGCTAACCTCCAGATGGGCTAGAATCAAGGATAGCTAGCCTCCAGAGATGGTTGAAACTTCGACAACAGTGTCGTGAGAGGTTGGTTGTATTCGATCTCGAGTCAACTCTGTCGTCGCAGACGCCGGATCTTCTCGAGTTTGGCAGACTTGCCGCCAGTGAGCGCGCGCACGACCGTGAGGACGTCGGCAAAGTTCCCAGACTCGCTCTCGCCCGCAAAGTCGTCGACGACAGGCTGGACGCCGACTTCGCGCGCAATTACTTCGAGTGCTGTGCGCAAGTACGCGAGTGCGCCACTCGGTCCGTCGCTGCAGCACATCGTACCAAAGACGCCGGCGGTGAGGCTGTCGGCGAGCAGGAAGATTGTTCCAACGCACCGCTCGACGTCAAAGCAGACGCCGTGGAGCCGACACGTGTGGAAGAGCGCGCTGTACTGCATCGTCGAGACGCTCGGGTGGCAAATGTACTCGCTCACGACGTACGACCGCGTCGCGCCAGTGCGCTCGAGCGAGGCGAGACCCGAGTGCATCGCTTCGTGGAGCACGAGGTCTGCTGCAGACATACCCGTGCTTCCAAGCGCACTGCTGCTCGATTGGAGCGACGCCATTGATGACACGCTCGTCCCAGCGTCGAACGCCGCAGCAGTTGACAATGACGACGACGCAGTGAGGTGGTAGAGCCCCGTGCTCGGATCGACTGCGCCGCGGTTGAGCAAGTGGAACGTCGCAAACGTCGCAGCCGAGTCGGTCAAGAACGGGTGGAGCGCCATGGCCCAGAGCCGCGGCGCGTGTGTCTTGTCTTCTGTGAACACGAGGAAGTCGACGCTCGCGTATCCAAACACCGCGTCTTGCGCCAAGAGCTTCCCGATCGCGCTTGATGCTCCCTGTGTCCCAAAGAGAGACAACAGAGTCGTCAGCACACAACACATCAGTCACTCCACGATCGCTCCCAAGCACCAGTCGACTCAGGCAAGCACGCAAAACTGCAGCAACGCTCCACAACGCATGCTCACGTACGCGAATGGCTTCGTACGGCGCCGTCGTCTGCGGGAACGCGTACGCGATCGGCTTGTGCAGACACGCTGGCGCTGCTCCGACCGCCTTGACACTCGCGTCTCGCCGACTGCTGTTGCTGTCAATGACGTCCTGCGTCGACGACACGTGGACGTCACCAGTCGGTTCGACAAACACGTTTGATCGGACGTGACCGACGACGTGGCTCGGCGCCGCTTCGACGACAACGCCGAACTGCGTGATCGCGTACGCATAGTCTGCCCAGCTCGGATACGCGTCTGTATGCAGCGGCGTGACCAAGTGCGCGAGCGAGCGCTCGAGCTCTGCGATGAGCACGCGCGCCGCGTTGTCGCGCGTCCCTGGCTGCTTCCAGTACTCGGGACTGCGCTTCTCGCGCCGGATCTCGCGGAGCGCAGTCAGCCGCGAGACGTCGAGCACTGCTGTGCCAGTGCCGAGTGGGTCGTAGTCGAGCTTGAGGACCCAGACGTTCTGCTCAATGTGCGCGACGACGAGCTTCGCGAGCGCAAACACGAGCTCGTCTTCGTCGTAGATGTCGTACGTCCCGGTCGGGACGTTCACGTCTGCGCGCATGAAGAACCGCTTCGCGCCCGACTTGGTCAAGAGCGGCAACGCCTCGCGCGGGTCCATGCCGAGGATCGCAACGTTCAGCGCGACGGCGAGGTGGTAGTCCTCTGCACCGGGCGTGCCAGTCACCAAGTACGCCTCTTTGTTCTTGACGTAGCGCTGGATGCGCCGGAGACAGTGCGGTGAGTAGAGCAAGAGGCTCGTGAGCGAGAAGTGCGCGGGGAACCGCGCTGCGTGCTCGGGGTACACGAGCTTCACGCGCGCGACGGGGTCGGCGATGCCGCCCAACTGCAGGAGCTTCATCGAGTACTGCGCCACGTCGGGCGTGAGCTCAAACGGCGAGACGTACACGACTTCGACGTTCGGGTCCATGAGCGCAGCGAGGCGCGCGAGCTGGAGGTTCTGCTTGACGGCAAAGTTGTCGGCGCGAATGCGCGCGCGCTCATCGATCGAGAGCGACGGCACGTGGATCACGACGCGCCGCGCGCACTTGATGCGCGGCCACTCGCGCTGGAGACGCTGCATCTTGGCGACCCACTGCGCATGTTGCGCTGCGCGCTGGACCTCGAGCTTGCGCTTTAGATCAGCGTGACTCGCAAACGCGCGCCAGATGCGCTGGATCAACTCGACGCTCGCGACGTGGCGCCGCAAGCGCATGTACGTGCGTTGGTGCGACCACGTGCGGAAGCAGTTCTGGATCGTCGTCGCGGCGCGGCGCTTCCTGTCTTTGCCTTTGTAGCGCTGGCCAGGTCGCCGCATGAGCGCACTCACTTGATCGTCGTTCACGATACATGCGAGCAAGTCGCGCGGACTAAAGACCGCGACGTCGGTGCCAGCGAGCGCCATCAGACGCTGGCCGTCAATGTACGCGAGCGGGACAAAGTAGCGCGTGAGCAGCGCCTCGAGCGCTTTGATCACGTCTTCGACGCTGCCCCAGATCTCCTGCGCCACGCGCTTGAACGAGACGAACTCGGGCGTCTCGCGCATCGCGCGACCTTTGTGGATGATGAACTGGTGGAGACTGTACGTGTCGAGGAGCTCGTTGTACCCGCGGACCTTCTCGACGTTCTTCCGGAGCTCGTCCATGTCGTTCGTGTCGTCGTCGACGTCGCCAGCGCCGCTCGCGCGAAACGCGTCGTCGACGTCGTCGCTGTTTGTCTCGGGACTGCTGCTACTCCCAGTCTCTTGGTTCGTCGACCGGTGCTGCGAAGACGCCTTCGCCGCTGAGCCGACCGACGCATGGAGTGTCCCGCGGCTAGCGTCGCCTTGGAAGTGGACGGTCAAGACTTTTGGTCCGCGCGCGCCTAGTGCTGCAGCGCCAGCGTCGCTCGTGAGCTGCGGTGGCGACAGTGCGCCGCTGGCGTTCGCGATAGCTGCGCCGTTCGCTTGCTGCTGCTGCTGCGGTGACTCGGCGCCGCCATCGGGACTCAACTCTGTTGACGCTGCGATGTCGAACTTGAGCGCCGCGACGTTGAAACCTGACGGGTTCGTGTACGGCACTGCGGGTCGGATCGGCTGCTCTTGTGGGTCGTAGATGCGCGCCTTGGTGTGCTGGATGACGCTGCCGTGGCTGTTCACGAACGCCGGCGTGAGGTCTGCGCCAACAGGCACGAAGCCGCGGTTCACGAGCGAGAGCATGCCGCTCTTTGCGTCCTGCTCCGAGAGCTCGGGCGTCGGCGCGCTCGGGTCGCACTTGTTCACGCTTGGGAGCAGCCGCGCGTGCTGCGCCATCTTCTTCTTCACGAGCTTGCCCTTTGCGATGCGCTGCACGGGTGACGGCATCGCTGTCGGACTCGACCGGAGCTCCACTGCCGCGTTGTGGAAGCGCTGCGTCGCCACATAGCAGTAGTAGCAGCAGTAGGAAGTGTGAGTCCTCTTAGTCAGCGTCTCCTGTCCGTCCAAGTATGACGCACCGCTCGAAAGTACTCGATGTCTGGCTCGTTGTTCTCCTGACGCGAGGCGCGACGCGCAGCCAAGAGCGACGCGATGTTCTGCCGCGGCCGCGCTTTCGGACTCACGCCAGCGCCAGCGGTGACAGCAGGCAGCGCCGTCGTCGCCTGCGAGCTCGTGTGCACAAGCCCGTTGAGCACGAGCTCGGCTTTCACGCGGATCTCGTGCTCTGCGCGCTCGAGGATCTCTTGGAACGCGCGCACGTCTGGCGACGCAGACGCGCCAAGGAAGCGCGCAGACGCCGCACTTGCGCCTGTAGTCGCGCCGACCTGTTCGCGCATGAGCCGCAGCTGCTCCTGCGTCTGCAAGAGGATCCGCCCGACATCTTCGACGTGGTGCTGCTGCTGGACCTGGTCCATCGCAGCGTCTGTAGTGCAGCGCACAGCCACAAGCAGCAGCAGCGCGGTGGTCGACCACGCTGATCGAGCAAGCCGTGATGCCAAGACGACCGTGTCGCTTCGAGTGCTCGTGCCTCTAATAGGAATCGCGCCGTACTCTACCAAGTGTGCGACCAGAACCACGACGACTCGGTGCTCAACGCTGTCTGATCCGCGACCGCGTTGAGAGGCTGGAGACGCTCGGCAGGCGCGCATTCGACGCTACGGCGCGTCCAGAGTCATAGACACTCCCACACACTAGAGCGCGCATCAACTCACAGTCTCGCTCGTCAGTGTTCACCTCTTCACACGACGGCGACAGACGCGATGAACATCCTACGAGCGCCAGACGCAAAGCTCGCGACGTACGGCGACAAGTTCAAGCCAACGTCGTGCGAAGGGTACGTGACGAAGCGTGGGCACTTTCGCAAGTCCTGGCGCGTGCGGTACCTCGTGTTTGACGGCGCCGACTTGCGCGTGGCGTACTATGAGAGCCGCGACGCGAGCAAGAGCGCCACGAGCGCGCCGAAAGGGAGCTTCTACGTCTCGAGCGTCGAGAAGCACGAGTACTGGGTCGGCGTGCTCGGCGGTCGCGAGAAGCCGTTTGGGTTCAAGCTCGTGGGCCACGCACCGGGCAAAGGCTTCATCGAGCTCGACATCTTTGTCGAGACGCTCGGCGTGCTCAACAAGTGGGTCGAGGTCGTGCAGAACGCGCTCGACGCAGCGAAGAAGCGCGCGCGGAACGGCGGGAGTACTGGTACGAGGCGTGGCGCTCAGGTGTCGTGACTAGGACGCTGTCTTCTCACAGCGGTGTCTTGACCATGGCTGTCTGTCTGTTGCTAGAGCACTCGACGACGAAGAACATCTTTGGCTTTAGCACGACTGTGGCGCCGCAGGTGCAGATCAAGCGCCTCGCTGCGACGAAGGAGGAGCTGCTCAAGGACGCACTGCGCGAGATCGAAGGCGCGAAGCTCATTGGCCGCGAAGCCGTGAACGAGATCGTGCTCCAAGGAGGTGCGACCTGGTGCTCTCTCTCTCTCTCTCTCTCTCTCTCTCTCTCTCTTGCTCTGTGGTGAGAGCTCACGCGCGCTCGTGCGTGTGCTGCTCGATAGAGAAACTGAACACCGTCGAGGGCGACTTGAGCAAAGTTGAGAGCGACTTGGACCACGCGGACAAGCTCCTGCGCCACATGCACCGACCGGCGCTGCACATGTTCTCGAGCGACGAGCGGAGCAAGCCGAGCGCCAAGAACGCACCGTCCGGTCATGGCAGCCACGGTGGCAATGACAATGGCAAGAGCGGCGCGCAGACACTGTCAGCGCCAGCAACGAGTCATGAAGGACTGAGCGACCTCGAGCGCCTCGCGCTTGCGCTCGGCGAGCTCGAGGAGCAAGCGAACGTCATGAACGCCGAAGCCGTGAAGAGCACGGACCAGATCGCGCGCATTGAGGAGCGCCTCACGGCTGTGAACGACCGCGTGCAGGCGCAGACCAAGCGCGCGAACGTCACGATGAAAGCCGGGAACCTCTTCTAGCAGCGACACGAGACGCATAGAAGAGCTCTTCATGAGAGAGAGACCGAGTGTATCTATCCGCATGACAGTCACTTGCGGTCCATGAAGTGCTGACGGCGCAGGAGCTGGTGGTGGCGCTGCATCTGCGCGTTGTAGTCCGGATTGCGGTACTTGGCGCCGTCTTCGAGCGCGCTCGTGGCTTCGATGCGCTGGCCGTTCTTGTAGATGAAGTTCTTGACGCCTGCGTCTGTAGCACGAGTGTCAGACGCGAGTGTCATGGGCAGTCGAGCAACAGGACGCGTGCATGACGTACCAGCGGTTTTGCGAGGCGTGACGATCTTCAGGTACCCGATCGACGACTGCGCGCGCGCAAGGAGTGCGTTCAGTCTAGTGGCAATTGGTACAAGAGCAAGCGCGAGTAGTGTCAATGGATGTGCATGGCTGGTGTCGATGACAGAGAGAGAGAGAGCGCTGGTGCTAAGACGCGAGCAGACACAAGCACAACATGGACGCACTCTTTCGGGTCTGTGACGTCGTGGCGCGTGCGAAACTCGGAGCGGATCTGCGCGAGTGTCTCGGCGCGTTTGTTCTCCGGCAGCGTCTTTGCGAGCTTCAGCAGCTTCTTGTACACCGGTCGCAGGTCGCCGAGCGCCGTCGCTGCTGCTGTCGTCGCCATTGTCGTCGAAGTCGTCGAAGGTCGTTCGTGCAGCTCAACGGTCAAGTTGCTTGTCACGTTTGGTCGAGTTGATGCGCATTGGACAAGTCTGCCTTCAAAACATACTAGCATGTCGAATCGCACTACACACTTGGTAAATGTAGCAAACTGAGGATATCAACCCTCTTACAAATTATAAGACAATTAACCGCGACTCATTACTATTGAGAATTGTATGCTAAAGTGCGGTTCAAAAGCGGACCGGTTCTCGAATCCCCTGATTTCTTCACAGTCGGCTCGTGGAACACCGTCGTCGACGTGAGCGAGAGCCATAAGATGGCGCAGTCGACGTCGAGCTCCCGGAAGCGTGAACCTGACGACGACACCATGGCGCACGTCGAGTACGTCTTCGCTGTCTCCACCCTGCGTGTATCTGCTCTCGCATCTGCGCGTATTGCAATACGCGCTTCCTCTGCGCACGCACAGTCACTCACGCGCTCTTTTCTCCTTCTCCCCTTTCTCGACAGCATCAAAGCGACGCTTGCGCCGCGCGAAGCGGGCGACCCCGTCACGTACCATGTCGCGGGCTGGCGTGGATGTACGTCCCCCATTCTTGTCGTATCACTAGCTGCACTCGATTTCATAGATCCCTCAGTCGCTCACACACTCGTTGGCTCTCTACATGCGCTTCTTCAGGCTCGTTCTTCAAGAAAGCAGCAGACGTCGCGACGGCCATGAGCGTGCTCCACGCCGACAGCGTAAACGCGACGGTGCACGAGTTCCCAGACCGCGACGCGTTCCGCGCGTGGCTGAGCGCGAGCGCCAGTGCATTTGCTGACAACTTTGGCGCCGGCTCAAGCGCGACGACGCACACGTCGTCGCCGTTTGTCTGGTCGAACGCGCACGGCTTCATCGGCGGGTGCGACAACACGCTCGCGCTCTTCCGCGCAGGCGTCGCAGCGCCTGCTGTGGCAGCGCCAAGTGCGCCAATGGCGCCACGCGTCGACGACCCAAACGCAACGTACGACTACGACTTGGTCGTGATCGGCGGCGGCTCGGGCGGTCTCGCGTGCTCGAAAGAGGCGGCGAAGTTTGGGAAGAAGGTCTGTGTGCTCGACTACGTCAAGCCGTCGCCAGCGGGGACGTCGTGGGGCCTCGGCGGCACGTGCGTGAACGTCGGGTGCATCCCAAAGAAGCTCATGCACCAGAGCGCGCTGATCGGCGAGACGCTCCACCAAGACGGCGCGGCGTTCGGCTGGCGCGTCAGTGAGCAGTCGTTTGACTGGTCGGCGATGCTCACGTCTGTGAACCGGTACATCAAGTCGATCAACTTCAAGTACAAGGTCGAGCTCCGGGACAAGAAGGTCAAGTACGAGAACCTCCTCGGGAGCTTTGTCGACGCGCACACGCTCGAGCTGTGGCACCCGAAGAAAGGGACGAAGATGATCACAACACGCGACGTTGTCATTGCAGTCGGTGGTCGTCCAAAGGCGCTCACGTGCCCCGGCGGTGACCTCGCGATCTCGAGCGACGACATCTTTTGGCGCAAAGACGCACCAGGCAAGACGCTCGTTGTTGGCGCGTCGTACGTTGCGCTTGAGTGCGCGGGCTTTATGAAAGGCATGGGCTACGACGTGAAGATCATGGTCCGGTCGATCCTCCTCCGCGGCTTTGACCAAGACATGGCGAACAAGATCGGCGAGTTCATGGAAGTCGAGTCCAAGATCGAGTTCATCCGCGGGTGCGTCCCGCAGTCGATCACGAAGCTCGAGAGCGGGCAGCTCCTTGTCAAGTGGGTCTCGGCGGACGGCGAAGCGTGCGAAGAGGCGTTCGACACAGTCTTGAACGCCACGGGCCGCGACCCGGACGTTGCAAAGCTCGGACTCGACAAGGTCGGCGTGGCGCTCAACCCAAAGACCGGGCGCATCGCAGTCGTAAACGAGCAGACGACGACGCCCAACATCTTTGCGATCGGCGACGTGATTGACGCGCCCGAGCTCACGCCCGTGGCGATCCAAGCCGGTCGCTTGCTCGCACGCCGTTTGTACAACAACGCAACCGAACTGATGGACTACGACAAGGTGTGCACGGCCGTGTTCACGCCGATCGAGTACGGCTGCTGCGGGTTGTCGGAGGAGGCGAGCATTGAGAAGTTTGGCGAAGCGAACCTCGAGATCTACCACCAGAGCTTCACGCCGCTGGAGTGGTCGCTCTCGAGCACGCGCGCCGCCGCTGGCTCGTGCTACCTCAAGGTCATTTGCGACAAGAAGCGCGACCAGCACGTCGTCGGCTTCCACTACCTCGGTCCGAACGCCGGTGAAGTGACACAAGCGATCGGCTTGGCGATGAAGCTCGGGTTCACGTACAACCAAATGGTGAACGTCGTGGGGATCCACCCGACGACCGCCGAGATCTTCACGACGCTCGAGGTGACGAAGAGCAGTGGCGAGAGCGCTGCTGCTGCAGGCTGCTGAGGCTAAGTCCCCTTTCATCAGTCGACGACCGCCGCACAGTCGTGATCGAACGCATTGGTGGCCGCAGACAGCACTGTTGGTGGTGCTGGACGCTGGCTGACAATGTTCGATGACGACTACGCGCGCGGTCGCATGTCGACTGAGGAAAGGGAGGAGGCCGCACGACGCTCTGTTCGCGCGCATGGCGACTCGTGCTGTCGGATCACTACACGTCGGCTCTAGCTGTCGTCTTCCTCTTGATTGAAAGAGGAGGCGACGGTCGAGCAGACAAGTGGCGGTGGTCGAGACGGCGTGAGCGATGTGCGCGCGGATGGTCTGGCGCAGAGTGATGACGTTCTTTCGACAAATCCCACGCGGAGGCGAAATGGAACCGAGAGATCTGCGCCCTGGGAGACGAGCGCCGGCGCTGCCTCACACGCAGCAGCAGCCAGCGATGGCACACAACAAAGCAGCAAGCAGTCGCGACTCGGACGACAACGACAGTATCGTAGCGATAGTGTAGAAGCACAGGAGCGAGCGATAGCGTCCGAGACTTGAGTAGCGACACAGAGACAACGAGAGAGAGAGAGAGTTGCTTGCAATGCACATCATGGCCATGAACAGCACAGTGCGAGACCAACGACTGCTCCTCTGTGAGCAGGTGGCGCTGGGAATCGAGTCGGATCATACGATGGCGTTCAGCGGCACCAGCTGCTTCCGAGTCGTTTGTGATCACGACGATGACTCTGGCGCACATGTAAGCGCTCGTCGGTGCGAGCAGCTCACTTGCGAATCTGCCACGTCGAGCACACACAGACACATCTGCAGTAGGTATGCAGCTCTCGTCGCTCGCTGTCGCTGCGACTGCGCTCGCAATTGCGGTCTCGACTGCGCCAGTGGCAGACGCGCACCAGAGGCTCATCTTCCCCGAGCCGTTCTTCCTCGTCGACGGCAAGGACGCGCAGTGGGCACCGCTCGCGTTCCTCGAGAACCAAAAGTTCAACACGAGCGCCGACTTCAATGGCTACCGCAAGGCCAAGGGCTACAAGACACTGCGCGCGTTCATGGACGACGAGAAGCTCTACGAAGTAAACCTCGACGCGCTCTTTGACTGCGGCTACACGGACCCGACTGTCGAGAGTCAGCCGATCCCGACGACCGGGACGATTCGCTCGACGGGCTACACGCACGACGGTCCGTGCGAGGTCTGGCTTGACGACGTCAAGGTCATGGCGGGCGACAACTGCAGCAAGGAGTTCCCTGGCAAGACGTTCAAGATCGACTACTCGTCGTGCAAGGGCTCGTGCACGCTGCGGTGGTACTGGATGGGACTGCGCTTTCTCAAGAACAAGTGGTCCTGGCAAGTGTACAAGGAGTGCGTGGCGCTGAGCGACAAGCCAACGGCGACGACTGTGGCGCCAGCGACAAAGACGCCAAAGACGCCAAGTACCACAAAGGCTCCAGTGACAAAGGCTCCAGCGAATGCCACGAAGGCACCAACAACGAAGATGCCAATCACGAAGGCACCAACGACCAAGACGCCAAGTGTGACTACGAAGGCTCCAGCAGCAGACGACGATGCATCGATCGGTGGTGAAGGCTCGTACGATGACGACAAAGCGACCAAGAAGCCGACGATCCCTACATCGATCCCAAAGTGCAGTGTCAAGAAGAACTAGGACGCTGCGCTGTATCGTGGTTGCATGTGAGCGTCCTGCATTGCCAAGGACATGTGTTCAAACGAATCGTATTGCTGGTGATCATTCGAGTCGCTTGTGTTGCTTCCTACCTGCTATATGAACATGCCAACGCCCATGCATGGCCATGAGAGCACCAGCTACGCTCCAAGTCGATCTTGCCATCATGGATTCGGTGCAGTCACTTCCGAGTCATCATCAAGTCAGCAAACCGGCTATTGCGACCTCTCATCACGCGTGACACCTGTGCCCATCCGGCTGGTTTCCAGCAATGCAAGCAACGGATCGGTGTCACGCAGACACGCTCGACGCGATCACTGTCGCTCCAAGTAATCGCCGTGATCATCTTCATGATCGCTGCGACCGCCGGCGAGCGCTCTTACGAGACTCTACACTATCCTGCGTCACGACACCGCAGCCACAGAGGAGCAGCAGTCGCGTTTGTTCACGCTGCTCCCGGTCGTGTCGTCATGGGCTCCTGGCCACTGCTCGATCCCGACGGGTGTGCTTCGCGAGCTGTGGAGTCGCTGGCGACGCCGTCGTGACGTCACGAGCACCGACGATCCGCTGCACGACCTGCTCGAGCGGACGCAGCGTACCAGACAGCTCCGAGTACCGACGACGACCAGGCCAATTGCGCGCGGCATGTGGAGACGCTGTGTCGACGTTGAAGCCGTCGAGCACCGCATGAGCGGTTGGGAGTTCGCCAACAACATCAGCACCGACGGTGTTGCGGTGTCGGTGCTGATGCGCCGACCACGACGTGCACCAGCAGCCGCCCCACACGTTCCAAGCGACAACGAGCTCCCTATGAACGCCGACTTGCTTGCCAACCCAGAGCTCGCTCACATGATGCCGAGTATCGACGGCGTGTTCGACCCGCCGCCGTGCGAGCTCACCCCGCCTGCTCTCGTTCAGCCGCTCGTCGTGATTGGTGTGGATCCTGGTGTGCGTGAGCTGGTCACGACGGCGTCGACTCGCGCGTACGTGCCAGCTCGCGCTGTAGCAGACACGTTCTTCGTCTCTCTGTCAATGCGCGATCGTCACGTCTCGCAGCAGCGCCTCGGTTCACGTGGTTCAAGATGGCGGCACAAAAGAGAGCAGCGGCGAGCCAAGAGAGCTCGGCGCGCGCACTTCCGCTTCTTGCGCACGCAGCACTACCACGCGCCAGCGCGCCCACGCGCACAACAGCAGCAGCAGCGATCGACGATCCAGGTCTGCGCGGCGAGTTCAGACACCTCTCGGGTCAGAACAAGGTCGAGGCGTGGCACGCGAACTTGCGCCGTCGCAATGCGCGCTACAATGCACTGCTCAAGTCGCTGCCGTCGTTCAAGACAGCGTCGTCAGCTGCGTACGTCGACGCTCTCCACATCGTATTTGACTTCATGAGCGAGCTCCTCGCCACGTCGGCTGCGCTCCCTCTGCGCAAGTGGCGCTTCTTCTTGTATCGCATGCGTTCGAAGGCGCTCTGTCACGTCGTCAAGCGAGTTCTGCCTCGAGACCGATCGCTCGCCGTCGAGATCGGCTATGGCAACTGGTCGAGCCAGCAAGTCGTGCGTGGCCATCCGCGCGTGCCAATCCACTCGCTACGTGCTGCGTTCAATGCGCGCGCTCGCGTGATGACCGTGAACGAGCAATACACGAGTCGCCGGTGCTCGTCGTGCCGCTCATCGACGAACCTCACGGGCGTGCTGTTCCCGCATGTCGTGAACGGCGTCTTCCTCGGCGGTCGCGCGTCGTACTCAGTCTTGCGCTGCACCAACAGCTCTTGCATGACTGTGCACGACCGCGACGTCAACGCCGCCAAGAACATCATGCTCCTGACGCAGTGCATCCTGAACGGCAGTCCTCGTCCAGCGTACTTGTCGAGACAGCAGCAGTAGGAGCAAGAAGAAGCGTGAGCTGGGGTGCTGGGTCACACGACTCAGTCACTGACCAGCTCACACGGTCGAGCCCGTAGTCTAGTTGACTGTGGTAATCTCAGTGTTCACTCTGCAAGAGCAAACAAGCAGGAGCAGAACACTTGCGCTCGTCTTCCTCAACGTCCTGTTGCAGCTCCACAGTCGATCGGTGCAAGTGTCTCTCGTCTAGCAGCACATGATTGGCGCCATTACATTGGCGCCAGACGTCGTTGCTGCTCACAACCACGTCAACAAGAGTGCGAGCAAGTCAAGACAGCAGCAGCAACACGTTCGTTTGGTTTCAAAGATGGACATTCAATCACACAGAACTGCTACGTCCACTGCGAAGCACGACAGCAGCCTCCTCTGCAAACACTACTGAGAGCGCTTGCTCATAGTCCTAGTACTCGTCGTCGTCTTCGTACGAAATGGTAGCAGCCGGTGCTGGCGTCTTTGTCGCCTTCTTGCTGCCGCCCTTAGTCTTGCAGCCTGCTGCTGGGATCCGCGACTCGACTGCGAGCGTCGCCTTTGGCTTTGGCGTCGCTGCCACCTCGGCACTCGCAGTCGCGTTCTTGCCAGCGTACTCGTCGTCGTACTCGCCGCCGACGCTCTCATCGTCGTCCGCTGCGCCATCGATGCTGCGTGCAGCAGACGCTGAACCGACTGGCACGCAGTTCTTGTACACTTGCCACGAGTACTGGTTCTTGAGGAAGCGGATGCCCATCCAGTACCACCGCAGCGTGCACGATCCCTTGCACGACGAGTAGTCGATCTTGAACGTCGTGCCTGGGAACTCGGAGTGGCAGTTCGAGCCCTTGAGCACGCGCGTGTTGTCGAGCCAGACCTCGCACGGACCATCGTGCGTATAGCCCGTGGAGCGGACTGTGCTCGCCGCTGGGATCGGCTGGCGCGCACCGTCGATCTTGGTCCAGCCGCACTCAAAGTCTGCGCCAGCGTCGACCTTGTACGCGCTCTTGTCGTCCATGAACGCGCGGAGCGTCTTGTATCCCTTGGCGCGGTAGTACTTTTCAAAGTCCGCCGTGGTCTTGTAGCCCTGGTTCTCGAGGAACGCGAGCGGGTTGAACTGCTCCGCGCGCGTCTTGACTGTGAACGTCGGCGCCGGGAGGATCACGTACTGGTGCGCATCCGCGAACATGGCGGCGCTCGACGCAGCCACAGCGAGTGCCAAGGACGCAGTGACCGATGGAGCCATGGTAGACAAACAACGAGCGCGCGTGTGTGTGTGTTGAAGCGCGAGTTGCGAAGTGAGCTCCTCGTGCAGTAGCGAGTGCAGGCTCAGGCGAGTCAGTGGAGGACACGCCTTCACGCGAACCATGTGGATCTGGATCTCGTTCCAGACACATCAGCAGCGACGCGCACCAGAGCAGCATTGCGCTACATCCTGAGCTGCGAAACGACATGATCATACGAGGTCGTGCTGGTAAAGCGAGCTTTGGATGCGTGCGCAGCGACGAGTGATGTGAGGATGACCACGTAAAGGAGCTTCGTTCGTGTCGTGCAGCTGGTAGGGTGAGGTGCACCGAATCGATCAGCTCCAAGTGTGTGATCATGCGATATTAAAAGGTTTATGCTTAACATAAAGGATATATGGAAATACGAGAGGGTGAAATGGCACCGACGGACGATTACCTTCTTCTCTTGCTCGTACCTTGCTTGCTGTAGTTGCTACGCATGTACAAGCTCGTTCAGTTCGCATTTTGCCTCACACAAGACACAATGCAGACACCTCTCGGGTCAGAACAAGGTCGAGGCGTGGCACGCGAACTTGCGCCGTCGCAATGCGCGCTACAATGCGCTGCTCAAGTCGCTGCCGTCGTTCAAGACAGCGTCGTCAGCTTGACACGTAGAGTGACTGACGGCATGTGGCGCAGATGGCGCTCCTGTGCGCGTACGTCGTGAGCGAGGTCAACCCATCGCGGCTGGCGCTCTCGCCTCCAGATGATCAGTGCATTCATCTGATCCGTCCTACTGGAGCAGATCGCGTTGAAGAGGCAGACAGCGTCTCGGATTCCGCATGGCGCTCACGACTCAAGAGCGAGCTGCGCACGTCCGATTGCGCGCAGCGCTGCGTACTCCAAGTAATCGCGCTATGGTGTGTCCTGTAGCAGGTTGAGGGAGGAGTGACATGGATGACGAGAGCTCCTCGACCGAGACCTCTTCCAGACTCGACAAGCTCCGACTGCGCCGATGCACACACCACTGCCCTGCCCTCGTTGATCCTCTCTAGCTCTCGCCCGACTCGCCGAGCCAGCCGCGCACTTTGCGCCAGAGCTGCTCTTTCTCCTCGGCTCGCTCGCGCTCCTGCCGCAGCTCCGAGATTGCGAGGCGCCAGTGCATCCACAGCCGACGCAGCGCTACAGCTCCAAGCGTCTGTCGAGCGCGCTGCACTTGCTTTTGCTCGTACGAGTCGATCGCAGCGAGCGTGCGCTTCCACGCTTTCCACGACCGACGGAGCGCATTCCGCTGCGCTTGTCGCTCAACGGCGAGTGCTGTGCGGAGGACCTGAGCGTGTTGCCGCTGGAATCCGCGCCAGCTCTGACGCAGTAGCGTGCGCGCATAGTGCGCATCTGCGAGCGCCAGCTTCTGTCGCTCAACGCGCTGTCGCTCAGTGTGGCAGTCGTGCGCAAACTGCAGCCATCTGCACCAGTTGTGGTGAAGTGAACGCAGTCGGTGCCACTCGATCGCGCTCGCTTCAATGCGCTTGGAGCGCTCCCACGCGCGCTTCAGTGGCAAGAACGCGTAGTAGAACATCACGCGTCGCGCGTCGTGGCGTCGCGCCATTCGTCGCTGAGCCTCGAGCGCTTCGAGTCGCAGCGCTTTGTCGTGGGCAGCGAGCGCTTCTTGGCGCTTCCGCTCTCGCACACGCTCGCGTTCTTCGGCTTTGCGCTGCTGCAGCTGCGCCTCGCGCTCCGCCACTTGCATCGCAATGGCTTCGCGCTTCTCCTGCTCGAGCTGCTCGTACTTTTGCCGCAAGAGCTTGCGGCGCTGCTTGCGCTCCGCTGCGCGCTCTTGCATCGACACGTACAGCGGATCGACTGGTGGCGCAGACATCAATGGTGGTGGTGGTGGCGGCGGCGATGGTGAGGCCCTTGAGTCACGCGGTGATGCTGACGCAGCACTCGACAGTGCTGGCGAGCGCTGCTGCGTCTGTGGCGAAGACCGCGTCAGCGTTGCGTCTGGAGACTGCGCTGTCGGTGCTTCACTGCTCCACGCAGCTCTGCGCACGCCTGAAGCAGGTGCGCGCCGACTCTGCGCTGACTTTGCCATCGCTTGTCCTCCTCGGCGCTTGTGCACATGTGATGGTTGTGCACTAGCAGCGTCGACTGCTGCTGCCATCGTCTCTGGTTCGTGAAGGTGCTCGCGATCGCTGCTGCTTACAGACCGCTCTTGGTCTTCCGCTTGCTCGGTCTGTTCTCGAATGAGCCGCTCCATGAGCCGTTGCGCCTGCTCCCTGCGCCGTTGCTGCGCGTACTCGAGCTCTCGCGCCTCTCGTGCAGCCTGTACGCTTGCGAACCAGCGATAGAACCACTTGGGTAGCTGCTTCTGGCGCCAGAACGCTTCGGCTCGATCCGCGACGACCTTGGCACGCGCGAGCTGCGCGCGCGTCTCTTGCTCAATACGCTCAGTCGCCAGTGCGCGCACACACTGCCGCCAGTTCCGCCACACACGCAACAACAGACGCCATGCAAACGCTTGCTGCGCGCGTGCTTCCTGGCGTCTTCGAGCATGCACGCGCTTGCGCAGAAGCGCAAACACTCGTGCCTTGATCTGTCGGCGCTGCTGCTCCATGCGTCGCTCGTCTTCGATCGCAACGGCGCGCTGGTTCTCGCTCGCTAAGCGCTCGATCTTGTCCTGAAGCGTTCGTTCGTCTCGTGCGGCAGCAGCAGACGCACTTCGTCGCTCGCGACTGAAGGCGCTGTGCACTTGCTGGACGCGCCGGTCGCCGTGTGCATCGTCGTTCTGATTGCTGCAGTTGCTTTGCGAGCGGACAGCTCCCGCGTGCACTTGACCGCTCGCAGACGACGGCGCGACACGTTGGCTGTTGCTGCCAGTTGCAGCTGCTACGGCGCGCTCTGCTCGCATCTCACGCACGCGCTGCTGCCTCGCGTCCATTCGCTTGATCGGGTCGACGCTCTTGCTTGACGAAGTGGTGCGTGATGGTTCACTCTGGTGCTTGCTCGTGTCGGTCGAGTCTGTCTTGCCTGTTGCTGGCGACACGCGTGTCTGGCGTGCGGCGGCCCGAGCGATTCGCTCAGGACCGACGCGAGTCTGCTTTGCGTCGCGTTTGACTGCAGTCGCCTGGAGCTCTGCGAACTCAAAGAGTGCGCGCGGAAGTGTCGGCTCGCACGGAGCGTCCTTGGCTTCTTTGGTTCCGTTGGCTTCTTTAGCGCCAGCTCGCGTTGCGTCTGTGCGTCTGCGCTGTTGCGTAGTCGTTGACTTGGAATCTGTTGCCTTGGCTCGCGACGTCAAAGTAGTAGCAGCAGCAGCAGATCTGTGCGACGGCGTCTTAGGACGCACACGCGCGGTTGCGTTTCTCGACTGACGGAGCGCATCGGCATGCGACTCGAGTTGGAAGCGACTCGTGATGATCTCGTGTGCTGTGGCTTTCGCGTCAGCGAGCTCCATGTCTAGCTCCATGTCTAGCTCGTGTTCTGGACACTGAGGAGAGTCGTCCTCAAACGAGTGCGCGCGCGTTCGGAGCTCTGGAACAAATGCGTTGCGCTTCCCAAGGAGCTCCTCCGCGCACTGCTGACTGAGCGCATCTTCAGGCACTTCTCGCTTCTCGCGCGCACTGAGCGCATGCAAGAGCTGGTCGGCAATCGAATGCGTTGGCGACTCGCGCTCGCTCTGCACTGCCGCACCTGATGCGCGCGTCTGCTTCCCAAAGCGCGTCTGCCATGTCGACGGCGCGCGTCTCGACGAGTCGAGCGGCGGCGATGGCGACGACGCCATGGACGCACCAAGTGATCGAGTTACTCAATCGTGAAACACACTCCAACTTGCGGTCACAGTCACGAGCCGTCTTGAATAGCTACATCTGTATTTGTATACGCAGCGTTCTTGGAAACTCATGACAGTGACTGCAATTTGAAAAGGCAACTTCTGAAAATGGCTACATCTGCATATTTTCAACTCAAAATGATGGCCATCATCTTGATGGCATCGCAAGTAGTGACTGCGCTGGAAGCCGGCACGTCTACTGCTGCTGCTACTACTACTACAGCTACTACTGCGCGTGCGTGTGACGCGTCATGTTTGCGAAAGAGAGTCTCGTGCAGTTCCTCGCTGGCGCGGGGTGCTTCAGTGTGGTGCGACTGCCCTCACTTGCTCGCTTGACGTTCCTGACTGCGATCGCTACGACTGACGCGCACTCGCTTGCTCGTGTCTGCTGTGCGGACAACTGCACGTTCAGATCCAAATGCTGCTGCTCGTTGTGCTTGGCGCGGTCTTGGCGAGCAACGAGCACTACCACCAGCTCCTTGGCAATACGGTCAAGCACGTTGGCGGCGGGCTCATCTTCACGGGACTGCTCTACCTCGTCGCAGCCGTGCTCGGGTACTACAGCGCCAGGACGCAAAACAAGTTCCTGCTATGTGTGGTGCGTGTGCGTGTGCGCAAGTGTGCTGTCGCTTGAGCTCAAGTCGCTCACTGGAGCTCGTGCTGATGCTATCATCGCGATGGCTGACTCGCAAATCCAGCTCTTCGTGCTGCTCGTGCTCCTGCTCTTCCTCCAGACACTCTTTGCCAGCGTCGCGCTCGGCAAGTCGGTACCAGCGCTCAGCCACGACGAGCAAGTCGCGTGCCTCACAGTCGGACTCTTCGACGCCATGACGCTCCGGCAGCAGCAAACGTGCGACCAGTTTGTCCACAGCAACGCGTTCGCTGGCATGACGCTCGTGTGGCAGTCGTACTACACGCGCAGCCTCACGGACGGCTCGTACCGCGCCATGGTGCTCAACCTCCAGAAAGACAACTTCTGCTGCGGCAACGGACTCCCGATGCGCTGCGTCGACGACGCTCGGGCGTTCCCGTCGTCGTACCCGTCGACTGAGATCTCGTCGAAAGTCCTGCAGCGCGTCAAGTGCGACGCGTTTGGCTCGCGCACGTACGTCGCAACGAGGGACTGCGCAGTGAACGGCCGATGTGACTACGACCTTCCGTACGGACCATGTGGGCTCAACCCAGTCATGACCACGACGCGCGGCTGCGGCGCGTTCGTCTCTGCGGCGCTCAGCATGGAGGTCGAAGCGATCAGCGTCACTGCGCTCGTGTCGCTCGCATTCCCGGTGCGTCTTTGCAAGTGAACGAGCCGCAAACACACACGAGAGAGAGAGAGAGCGTACGACTAACGCCGTGTGCACATGGTTGCGCCGAGCAGATCGCGTTCTTGCTCGCGTCCGTCTGTCTCTGCTTCAAGCGCCGCGACGACGACGTGCTCCCGCACATCGCCTTTGTGAGCAAAGTCAAGATCCATGCAGAGGGCTGAGCTTGTTGCGAGCGCAGCAGCGCTGTCACTCGTTGTGTGTTGATCAGCTTGTGTCTCTGTCGTCGCTGCTCTCCCACGCGCGCGTGCGCTGCGGACTTGCGCTTCGAGACTGCGCCAATGGCGTCGTGCTGCTTGACACAAGTGCATCTGCTATGGCGCTCTCGTGCGACGACAGGAACTTGGCGTTGTACAGCCGTGCCGCCGCGCGCGACGTCGAGCGCGTGGCTTGGAAGCGCTCGCCGTCGATCGTGTGGTAGATGAGGTAGCACGTCTTGCACACCATCGTCATCTCGTACTGCTGCGGAAGCTTCTTCGCGTCGTGGAAGTCGACTATGGCAATGCATGCGAAACACACATACAGCGTCAGTGCCAGCTCGTCTTCCTACACACAGACACACCTCGCTGCTGCACGTACGTGGCTTGACCTTGAACGCGTCGGACTTTGGGTTCCAGAGCGTGCTCTGGAGCATGAAGATGCGCCGCTGCAGGAGCTTCGTGAACGCGTCCTGTGCGTGCGAGCGCATCGTCGCCATGACCGAGACTGAGAGCGTCGCTTCTGCGTGCGCGCCAAACGTCTCGAGGTACAGCGACTCCTCTTCGCTCAGCGACAGCGACTGTAGCGCCATCGCACGGCGTGTTGACATGGAGCGAGTGAGTGAGTGACAGGCAGTCGCAACTGGTATACGCTCTCGCAGCGCGCACCTTGCGCGTGATGCGCTGGAACTCGTGCGCAGACGGGAGCGGCACTTTGAGCGCCGACGCCGACGCGAAGACCTTGCAGTGACAGAAGCGCTCACCAGCGCATCGCTTCGCGCCAGGGAACGGCGACGCCGACTGCGATGATGCGCACAAGCGCACGAGCGTAAGAAACTCAACGAGCGCGTGGCGTGTCGTTCAAGAGAAAGAGTGAGTAAGACGCACCGACGGCCGCTGTGTCTTGAGCACTCGCTCGCGCGCAGTCACTGGTCTTGATTCGCTCCTGTCTCCGCGCTCGGCGCATCTGACGTCCGAGAAGAACACGACGTGGCTCACGCGCAGCAGCACCAAGCGATGCGTGCGCGTGATCTGGAACTCGCCAGTGAACAGCCGAAGCTTGTCGTGGTACGCGCTCTCGACCTCTCGCACGACCTTGCGCAGCTCGGCTTTGATGATCTCTTCGACGGAATGGCTCAAGCCATTGGTGCTACTGCTGCTTGCGGACTGCGGACGACTACGAGTCGCTGGTGCTGCATGCACACTGCATGTTCTGGATGTGACGCTCGTGCTCTCGACACTGTCGCTGCGCATTGCGTTGGTGTCTCTGCTGCCGTGCTGCGCCGCTCGTCCGACTGCTGGTGCTGTCTCGACGATGTCGTAGAAGTACGAGTCGACCTGGAGCACGCGGATGCACGACGTCGTCGTGAGCGCGTTGTACTTGGCGACGAACGTGCCGCGATGCTGTGGATGCTGGCGCGACTGCGGCATCAGCGGCTGGACGAGGAAGCTCGCCATCCAGAGCGGCGACGACGGCTGGCAGAGCACTGCATTGAACTCGAGGTCGCTCAGCGTTGCGTACCGCGTGCTTCCGTCGCGGTCTTCCTAGAGGAGTGGACCATCGCGTTCGCAGCAGAGCGGCAGACATGAGCAAGCGACAACTCGTGGCTAGACGCGTGTTCACTCGAGACGCTCGAAGCCGTACATGCAGCAGCACAGCGATGTGGCGAGAGAGGAGCGTCGGGTCGCTCGTGCGCACAAAGTGCTTCTTGATACTGATCGCATTGAGCTTGCGCTCGTTCTTCTTCTGGACCTCCTGCAGTCAGTCGATCCGTCGTGAGGTGTGAGTGTGAGAGCGCAGTCAGCTACGAGGCTACGACGTCCTCACAGAAGCGCACAAGAAGAGATGAGGTGGCGAACGTACTCCTGTAGTTGACGATGTCGAGAACCACGCGCGAGGGGCTCCGTTGACAAGCACGATCGTGTCGGCGATGTCCACTTTGGCTCTGCGCTCCCAGAGCTTTGTGTAGATGCTAGACGAGCACATTGCGATAGCGTTCAAGTGAGCGATCCACGCCACTTGCACAGTATAGCAAGCCGTTGCGTCCATGGCAGTGACAACGAGCGCATACATACTCGACCCAACGCTGCTTCTGGATCTTCGAGCTCTGCGCAACTTGCTCGACGAGATCGACGCCACGCAGCACGGAGCCACCGACACTCGGCGCGCTGATGCAACTTGCGTCGCCACTGAAGCCGCGCTCTCGACTGCGCGCGCGGTCGCTTGACGCAGAAGCTGGTCGCGCGTCCACACGCTCAAGGCTGCTACGCTTGCGGGTCATTAGTCCGCACGAGCGACGCTGCCAGGTCTAGTCTTCTTGACTCGTGCACTCGTGCACTTGTGCTCGCAGAACCAATGTGCCAAAACGTCACTCCGAGTTTTTGACACGTGTGTTTGTTTGACGGAGGTGCAGTCGACACACACAAACGCAAGCAAAGTCGTGCATGAGCTTAGCGCTTACGCCATGCACGCATGAACACAGGACACAGGAGCATGAACACAGGAGCTTCTGCTTCTTCGGTAGCAGAAGCTTGGCAAATGGATCAGATAGCTCCCATCGTCGAAATCAGTAGTGTTCAGAATGGAAATAAGTCTTTCGACATATTGTCCGACAAAAATCGTCGAATTCGATGCTAGATATTTGACATAATGCACTATAATATGTAGCCACGTAAAACATGTACAACATGCTAAAACATATCACCCATATCACCAGTCTGGTGTACGTATACGGGCACTTGACAGGCTGTACGTCCTTGTTTGACATAATCCACTATAGCATGTCAGAACTTTAGAATTAAAGACACGACGTGAGGGGATTCGAAGTGCTCATCAAGATGACCGGATTTCTTCCCAGAACCATATGTATTTCACGATACACGGTGTTGACTGCAAAGAAAAAAATAGACGTCTTGCGCAAGTCTTGCATGGTCGTCGTAATAATATATAGTATATTTAGTTCTTCCTTCGAGGTCGGCAACAGGCGGCGCAAAACCAGTGGTGCTCACGGGCATGAGCAGGCACCCTGACTACTGTAGGCTAGCTGTCACACCACAACAGTTTGTACGACCGCTGAGGTCAGGACCGTGACTAGTTTCTCCATGTATACCTAGTACACCACACACCACATGCACACGCGGAAGTATCGCATTCTCGCTTTGGTGCGCCATCACGACAGTACCATGCCCCTCTGATTGCTTTTTTGCTCACCAACCACCGATACCTCACTCAAAGTAGTCGGAGCTACCCGCAGTTTGTCCATCTTATTTGTTACATCACCGCGCATAATTTATGTCCAAAACATATGTGTGGCAATCAGACGCTCTTGATTAGGTGCGAAGAGTTGTCGCGAAGAATTGGCGCGAACGTGCACTCGTACCTTCAACTCAGCATTACGATTCGTGCTTTAAAGGTTGTACAAGTGCTACTCAGTGTCGACCGAATGGGTCACGGTAGGGTCGGTAGTCTTAAGATCGCATTTGATGAATCAACTAATGTGTCCGTCGAAAGCGTACGCAGTTTTGGGACAATTACTCTTTTGGGTCACCAAGACTAGGCGACTACTACTTTGGGTCTCCAAGATTGGGCAACCACTACTTCGGGTAAAGTGATTTTGGGCTCCAAGGTTAGGGCTACAAGATTCGGTCTCCAAGATCCAAATTTCACGATTAAGTACCCAAAACACCAAATCTTGGAGATTCCAAGACACCATATCTTGGGAGTCCAAGATCGCAAATTTTGGAACCAGTCTCGATTGTGGCGCGACATCGACGTCGGCATCGGCGACAAAGATGACGCCATAGCACACGCGTCAACTGTTCATTGGCCCAAGGCACACAGCGCGCACGCTCGGCAACCAGCATTCAGTGCGCAGATTCGACTGGCTCGCGATCAAATCTGTGCTACGAAATTTGAAGTGATGTGTGCAAGTAAAATGCCAGTGCAGTCCAGTTCGAACCAGATGTAGGTTGGGCCCAGGCGAGCTCTAGGAGGATGACTAGGAGTTTGTATGCATTTTTCTAAGCAAGTGTGCTGAATGCACACTTGCAATCAGTAGCGGTTTTCCCTCAACCACGCAAGTCTCTCCGCTCCTTCCATGTTGGTGGAAGGGAGCTAGCCCCGGACGGTACGCCAGTGAGGTGCATTGAGCGTGCTAGTGCCTGTGTGAGTGTGCGTGTGTGTATAAAGCGGATTAGGGTGAACATCTATCCAACCTGACCGTATGGTCCTCCATATTGGCTGCCTGCTTGCGCTTGAGGAAGAGCGGAGCCTCCATATTGGCTGAGTAATCGTAAGCGAGAGTGCGCATACGGGTCAGTGTACACCTGTGTGTGTGCCATTGAGAGTGAGCGAGTGAGTCTGCACGAGTGTGCGGGTACGACTGAGTGTGCGAGAGTGCGTGCACGAGTGAGATGGAGCAAGAAGAATACATTTACATTAAGCTCCACGTCTTGGCGTTTTGTCAGCTGGTACAGCTCTCGACCCAGTCTGAAAGAGCTCAGCAAAAGGGATCACATCTGTGAGGTGCTGTCCGATTGAGAGTCTGTTTGTTTGACGGTGAATTTGTGTGCGGATAGAGTGCATACGTGTGCCGTGTGAACTGGCTCAACCCAGATTGGCGTCTTCCTTTGTCTCTCTTGTTGTTGTGAGAAGAAAACTACATCCGCTTTATCACACTAGCAATGTTGTTTTCGTGATGTTATTGTGCACATTAAACGAACTTGAAATTGAGATGACGTCGTACAAGTAAAACTATTCATTTAGATTGTCTTCTTTTCAAACAGGCTACAATCAAGTCATTCTGAAGAGCATATAATGATCGCTTCAATCTGAGCTAGCTCACTAAAAGATCTCTCTCAAGAATGTCCGTTGTAGTCTTTGTCTTACAACTTTAGTAGTGTGAGAACGCGTTGCGCATTGGGGGCTGGAAGAGGTAGACGACAGGCATAGCCATGATGGCAACCATCTTCCACATGCGGTAAATACACACAGAGAAAGCGTCACGATCGATCTTGTAGAGCACCGAAACGTTAGCGATAAAGTAGCCTTACTGCGTGACTGCAAATTCCAAGAAGCCTTGCTTCATGACCGCAATCACTGCGCAATGCATGCCAGGCGGTACCATCCGAAGAAGGTTGACGCTTGGGTTGCGTCCATGGAGGAAAAACAAATGAGCAAAATTGGACACGTTGAACTCACTCGAGACGCTTTTAAACTGGTAATCGCCGCGATAAGAGACTCCACGTCGGTTGACTGAGTGAGAGACGAAGATCGTCCATGATATGGTCGCTGTTGGCAGCGACAACAGCAACGCGAAGATCGCGGTGGATGTGTAATGGGTGCTCGCAAGCTCTGTACTACGTCCACAGAATACCACACACCAGCAAACAGAGTCATTTAAAGATGTTGTTCAAGAAACCAAGGGGTTGATGGCAAAATTGGTAGAGTGGATTGAGAAGGAGTCGCCAAAAATATTTGGGTCATCACATGCATCAATATGCAAAAGGAGTTGCCATTGCGACGCGCTAGCGCCTAGACCTGTATCGAAGTTCTCAATCTACCCTTGATCAGCGGTGCTTTGAAGGGTCAGTAGACAAGCGGATGCGATGTGTGCACCTGTACTGATCTGAATCTGGCGAGGAACCGAAGTATCCGCATCGGCGAGCTGCATGATACAGACGCCCCAGTGTGAGACACGCCTGATAACGCCATGATGATCTCATTATAGTAATCATAGACTTCCCCTCACGCCTGACTAACTCCACATACTTCTCCGCACGGTGGTTCGGTATTGGTGTAACGGGATGAGACCCACATTAGTTGCTTACACTATACTCTTGAGGAAGCGTGAGACGCGCAAGGAGGGACTTGCGTGTTGATTGTCGTTTTCAACTGAGGTTATTGCATTATAGTTTTTATGGTGTTTAATATAGTGACGTATCTGAGGGAGACTGAGTGGTCTAGGAGAGACCACTCTCTAACACGATATCCCTCAATATCGGATAAGAGAGGACTCAGGTCTCCTCAGCAGCATATGCAGAAAGAGAGGCTCTGCGCGAGTACAGTACTCGCCCGGTTGTGTACGGCTACCGGTTACAATTGGAGCATAGTAAGCAAACGATCCTGTCCAACTACAGCTACCACGGTCACGGTGCTACCTGCGTTATCAGCGTGCAAAACTTGCGAAGAAAATACACACACAGCATCCAACACTGAGTTTGTTGGTCTTGGCCAATTTGGCAATTATCAAATAAGAAATAGGGGTTCGAATAGCTCGTGTAAAAGAGATTATTGGCGCCAAACCATCGCCGACTACTTTCTGCTGAAGTGTACGCACAAACCCCTTCTCTTCGTTGAAGATAATGACAATAACAAGATTTTCGCGTTGAAAATGGTTCTTGCTGAACAGTTCGCGTAAAGTGACGGATTATCTACTGTACTATAATCACTACGTGTGTGTTTTTCGTTTACGTCAATAGCAAAGATTTTTGCGTTGACAATGGTTCTTGCCTTTAGTCTCCACAACTACTGACGTGCCGCGCCAACATGAGAGAAAGACCCATGAACTGGTTTGAACAAGAAGCACCATCAGGGAGATAGACCACGGACAATTGTGTCTTAAATTATCATCTGTAAGATTGTGTACTTTCTATGAGACTGTTTTCTTGATATTTGTATGACCAAGGAATGGCTCAGTTTGCTTATATAATATGCCACACTTCACATATCGGTTTCGAAGGGATCGTTTCTAGTCAAATCGAATTCGAGAGGGATAGTTTTCAAGCGGTTTCGAAAAAAACGCGCGCGAAATTCAAACTTTCTTCCATCTTCTCCCCCACAAATTCGCCCCTCATAATAATTCAAGCGAGCTAAAGCTATCAAGAGCTCAGCTCAAGAAGTCTTGCTAGTAAGAGAGACGAGATGGCGACCCAAGTGCCAGCATCCTCTACGCCGATTGCTGCTGAGAGTGCGCCGATTGCCGCCGTGCCAGCGACAACGACGACGATCACGCCCGTGGCGACGCCGACGAAGACCGAGCATGTGACGCCAGTGCTCGTCGACGCGAACCGCAGCCCTGTGACGACGACGCCGGTGGTCGCGACAACCGCCGGTGGTGTCGGGACAACCGCCGGTGGTGTCGCCGCGCCGTCGTCAGTCTCCATCACGCGCAGCAGCACGAGCAGCAGTACGAGCAGCCCCGCGAACGCTGCAGCAGTCGCGCCTGCGCCACTCGGTCCGTGCGTGCTCAAAAAGTACTACACGTGCGCTGCGCCAGACACGGAGGCCGTGCTGCGCTGCGAGCGCGAGGGGTGCATCAAGCACATCCACCGCTCGTGCTCGCTGCGCGTGACCGAGCCGTTCCGTGACCACTCGGAGCCGTTCGTCGTCGTGTGCGGCAAGCGGTGCTTCAACGCGATCACGAAGGGCCGCCTCGTCGGCGCGACGAACGGCATCCCGGCTCCTGCGTCGATCAAGCACGACGCGTCTGCGACGACGTGGGTCCCAGGTTCGCACGAGCGCAAGAAGCGCTCGCCGTGGAACAGCGACGGCCCGAGCGCGACTGTGAACTCGCTCTCGGTGCTCCTCGGGTGGCTCCGCGAGCCGAAGAACTACGCGCGCTGGGTCAACGGTGGCGACGAGACCAAGTTCGAGACGAAGGCGGCGATCGCGATGCAGATCCTCGCGCTGATCAAGTCGAAGGGCATTGAGACGGACCGCAACCGCAACGACGTCTTTGCGAAGATCTACCAGCTCGAGAAGAGCTTTGCCGAGGCGTCCGAGTGGGTCGCTGCGAACGAGCAGACGCTCGACGAAGCGTCGCTTGCTGCTGGCGCGCGCAAGCGCTGCGCGTTCTACCACGACCTCGTCGAGTCGATGGGGAGCGTTAAGCAGAGCAAGCGCAGCAGCTACGGCGACAGCATCCGTCTTGCGCGCAAGCGGTCGGCGGCCGAGGCGGCGGCAGCGGGCATTGCGGCTGCAGCGGCTGCGGCGCTTGATGTCGACACGGGCGACGCTGTGAAGCGCCAGCACGTTGGCTCGGTGAGCCGCGAAGTGCGCGCGCGTCCTGCAGATGTGAACAAAGCGGCGGCCGAGATCCAAGCGACAATCGAGGCGCACGTTGCGGCGGCGGCCAAGAGCGGCGGCGCGACGTCGGAGGTGAGCACGATCTCGCCGGTGCTCATGAGCCACACGCTGTTGAACGCAGTGAACGGCACGGCCGGCGCGCCGACAACGAGCGAGGCGCTCGCGGCGTTCTTGCTCTCAAACAACGGCACGAAGGCGGCGCCTGCAGAGAGCAGCAGCTCGACGCCACTGAGCTACAACACGGCGCTGCTGCAGGTGAGCAACTCGCTCTTGCAGGCGGCGGCGGAGAAGCTCCAGGCAGACGCAAAGATCGCGACCGTTGCGGCCAACACGGCGCTGGTGCGCGCTCGCAAGGCGCTGCGCGACGAGGGCGTGCCGCAGAGCGAGATCGACGCTGCGCTGCCGCTCGCGCAGAGCGTGCTCTAGGTCGCGTGTGTGGATCGTGCGTCGTGTGCACACGTAGGAGAGGCGTCCAAGTGCTTGGGCAGACAGGATCGAACGAACGAATGGTATATTTTGTGCATGGCCACGTTACTAAGCAAGCAACTAGACTACGGGCTCGACCGTGTGAGCTGGTCAGTGACTGAGTCGTGTGACCCAGCACCCCAGCTCACGCTTCTTCTTGCTCCTACTGCTGCTGTCTCGACAAGTACGCTGGACGAGGACTGCCGTTCAGGATGCACTGCGTCAGGAGCATGATGTTCTTGGCGGCGTTGACGTCGCGGTCGTGCACAGTCATGCAAGAGCTGTTGGTGCAGCGCAAGACTGAGTACGACGCGCGACCGCCGAGGAAGACGCCGTTCACGACATGCGGGAACAGCACGCCCGTGAGGTTCGTCGATGAGCGGCACGACGAGCACTGGCGACTCGTGTATTGCTCGTTCACGGTCATCACGCGAGCGCGCGCATTGAACGCAGCACGTAGCGAATGGATTGGCACGCGCGGATGGCCACGCACGACTTGTAAGTGTGTCAAGTCAGCGGGCAGTTTGCTCCCAGGTGCGAGTCGTGTGCGATGACAAGACTCGAGTCTCTGAGCTCCGAGTCGCTCGACCCTCTCACAACTCTCGACGTGCAACTGCTACTGGCGAGCTGCTGTCCACTCGGCGCTTTCGTAGCCGACGACCCGTACGACGGCACGCGAGCAACGTTGATCGTCGGGAGGTCGGTCGCCGCACTCGCACGGACGCGCGGCGCGCAGCAGCCGACAAAGAACACGATCATCGCGTTCACGCACGCAGTGGCGCCAGCGACGAGCCCAAAGAGCCCGCTCGCCATGCCGAGGTCGAGGATGCCGACCATGAGCAAGAACGCGCCGAGGCCGCGGTACGTGAAGAGGAAGCCAAAGTACTGCCGCAAGAACGCGTCAGTCATGCGGAAGCGGCACTCAAAGAGCAGGAGCAGGAGCGCAAAGAGCATCGAGTAGACTGCGACGAGCGCCGAGGGGACGTCGAGCACGAGGAGCGACGAGAGGAACCCGGCGCCAGCGAGCATCTGGACGACTGCCGTGGCGATATTGAGCGTCCGCACCGCGCGCACGAGGCACGTCGCGCTCTCTCGTTTGCCAGCAAAGTCGCTAGTCATTGTCGTCGTTGTTGACAGTGCTTGCTCGCTTGCTTGTAGCTCGTTGGAGTTGGTGGTTGTTGTACGAGTCTAGGAGGTTCGTCCAAGAGCGAGCGACGACGACGACGACGACGACGTTGAGCAGAGCTTGAAGGAACGTAAGTTTTTGTGCATGGTCTCGTTGCTTGTGTTGCCTTGCTTTGCCTTGCAACTACAAGTTGCCTTTGCCTTACCTTGCCTTGCAACTAAAGCCGGGGAACTACTACCGCACTGGCCTTACGAGCGAGCGAAGCACGCGCGAGTGCGCGCTCGAGACGATGATGCTCGCGCGTAGGCGAGGAGCTACAGCAGCGCTGCTCGCGATCGCGGCCGCAGCGGCGGTCTGCGCGCATGACACGACGACGAGCCGCTCGATTGGCACGCTCGCGCACTACTCGCCTGCGCTCGTGGAGGCGTCGTCGTGACCGCGACGTCAACGCCGCCAAGAACATCATGCTCCTGACGCAGTGCACCCTGAACGGCAGTCCTCGTCCAGCGTACTTGTCGAGACAGCAGCAGTAGGAGCAAGAAGAAGCGTGAGCTGGGGTGCTGGGTCACACGACTCAGTCACTGACCAGCTCACACGGTCGAGCCCGTAGTCTAGTTGCTTGCTTGGTAATGACCGTAAAGCGAACTGCGGCCTCACGATCTTCCCAGTCGTGCCGCTCGGCGCACAGGCCGGGAGCGCAGCGCTCCCAGCCGTCGACAGCGGCGGTGTAAAGCGCTTTGTTGGCTTTGCACTCGAGACGTGGCGCACGCTCGCGATCGCGACAGCAGTCGTCACGGCCGTGCTCACTGCGCTCGGCGTCGTCTGGTCCACGCGACAGCGCCGAGCGATCCGCGCGCAAGTGAGCGGCGCCGCAGCGTACGTCTCGTACGATTAAGTCGGTAGCTGCATGCATTGTGTACAAGTAGAGAGCGCAGCGCTTTGATCGAGCGACACACACGTAGCAAGCGAGCTGCTCATGAAGCTCTCATGGAGCTCATCGAGTTGCTTCACTTTGGCTCGGCTTTATAGCTCTTTCGTATATTGGAGCCATGTTGACGAGCCATTTCGCATCGATCGACTGCTGCATCGAGATGGCATCGCGTGCGTCGCAGGTGCCGCCACTAGCGTCTGCATCGGCTGTGAGTCGCCACGTTGCAGCACTTGAGTTGCCGCACGTCGCGACGCTCGTGAGCGACTTCCTCGACACGAGCGCGCTCGCGCACTGGACGATCGCCGATGCGTGCGAGCGCAACTGCTCAGTGCATCTGCTGGAGCGCCTCGCGGCGCGCTGCAGTACCGGTCCATTCGGCACAAACGAGCACTACCGCGCGCATGTTGTGAGCGCTGCGCTCGTGCGCGCAGTCGAGCACGACAACATGGGGGTCGCGCAGTGGCTCTGTGCGATCGCTCGCTCGCGCCACACGAGCTTTGTGTGGAAAGCGATGAAGCGCGCAGTGCAGCTCGGTCGCTTGCGCTTCTTGCAGTGGGTCTCGGACGCGCTTCCAGACGTCGTGTGGAGCCCAAAGCTCATGGACTCGGCGGCCAAGCACGGTCGCTTGGACGTGCTCCAGTGGCTCGACGCGCATCCGAGCTACAGCTACAGCACGTGCGTGAGCGATAAGGCGATTCGCGAAGCTGCGCGCAATGGCCACACCAACGTCGTGGCGTGGCTCATCAACCACGACGACTTTGACGGCTACCTCCCAGACCCGGCGCTGCGACTCGCGATCATCGGCGGGCACCTCGAGATTGCCACGATGCTGTACGACCTCAGCGGCTTCATCGACGACCTCGACGCGATCGACCAGTGCGGTGCAAGCGGGAACGTCGCGATGGTCGAGTGGATCTTTGCCAACGACATCAAGTACGACCTCACGGACGCCATGGAGTACGCTGGCGCGGAAGGCCACTTGCCGATCCTCCAGTGGCTCCACGAGCACAAGGGCGAGACGTGCTTTAGCCGAGCGATGCGCCGCGCCGCCGCGAACGGCCACTTGCATGTCATGCAGTGGCTCCATGCGCAAGGCACTGAAGGGTGCACGTACACGCTCATGGACGGCGCAGCAGCTGGCGGGTTCCTCGACATTGTCCAGTGGCTCCACGCGAACCGCAGTGAAGGCTGCTCGACCGATGCGATGGACAGCGCAGCGCGCCACGGCCACTTGGACGTGATCCAGTGGCTCCACGAGCACCGGAGCGAAGGCTGCACGCATAGGGCAATGGACATGGCGGCGTGGAACGGCCACCTCGACGTTGTCCAGTGGCTCCATGAGCACCGCAGTGAAGGCTGCTCGACTGATGCAATGGACTTTGCGAGCACGCGCGGCCACTTGGACGTCATCCAGTGGCTCCATGCGCATCGATCAGAAGGCTGCACGACGAAAGCGATGAACTGGGCGGCTGCGCAAGGCCACTTGGACGTCGTGCAGTGGCTCCACGAGCACCGCAGCAAGGGCTGCACCGACAGCGCAATGGACACTGCTGGCTCGCTCGCGGTGCTCCAGTGGCTCCACGCGCACCGCAGCGAGGGCTGCACGACGAAAGCGATGGACAACGCTGCGTACAAGGGCAACTTTGACATGCTGCTCTTCTTGCGCGACCATCGGACCGAGGGCTGCACTGTCGACGCAGCGCGCCACGCGCTGAATGCGCGGCACTACGAGATCCTGCGGTGGCTGCACGCGCACGACCCTGCGCTCGTTGCCGAAGCAGCAGTCGACGTCCGCGACGACCGCGACGTGTGGGAGGCATCTGTGCTTGCATCGCTTGCGTGAGGTGTGTGCGTGCGAAGAGCTACGAACGCGTGATTCCTTTGAATGCATACAAAAAACAAATATAACGCGCGATTCGATGGCGGCTGTGTGATTCCCGCGCTTGCACAGCACCATTCAAACGACCAAACCAAACGACGAGATGGTCAGGAGCTCGCCGGCGCGCCAGCACGCGGACGACCATGCGCAGCCGTCGCCTGTGCTGCCACTCGAGGTGCTCGAGGAGAGCACGCGCAAGTGGGTCGAGAGCGAAGAGGCTGCGCTGATCGCGTACTGGCGCGACCACGCAGACCAGTACGCGAGCAAGAAGAAGCGGTTCTTTTACGAAGGCGCAGCGCGCATCCCAGCGCTGCGGCGCAAGACCGCGGCGCAGATCAAGTCCAAGTGCTACGACATCGAGAAGCGATACAACGACACAAACATCATGATGCGCGCGCTGGGCGAGACGGACCCGGACGCGAGTCGCCGCTGGATCCAGAAGAAGTTCTCGCTCTACTTTGACGTGCATCCGTTCCTCGGACAGCAGCAGCAGCAGCCGCCGCTCACGGCGCCAGTGTGCAGCGTCCTCGACGTTGACGATAGCGAGCGCCCGACAATGAGCGCGACTGCTGCTGCGCTTGCAATGACAGCAGCGGCGCTCGCTGTGCCGAGCGACGCGCCATCTCCGCCGCCTGCAGGCGTGCGCTCGGTCGTTGCGCACGCGACTGGGAAGAAGCGCGTGCTCATTGGCGGGTCGATCCCGCGATCGCCGCCGCGCGCAGGCAAGCGCCATCGCGCTGCGATCGAGCGCTTCGTGAAAGCCGCCGGAGACGCAGAGAACACGAGCGCGACGGCGAACGGCGCAGCGACTGCGAATGGCACCGACAGCGCATCGGCGGCGGCAGTTGGGAGTGTGACGTTTAGCGCCGATGGAGCGCCGCACATCCAAGAGAGCAGCGCAATGGTCGAAGCAGCAACTGCAAAGCTACGCGCAGAGGCCAAGCTCGCGACGATCCGCGCGAACGCTGCGCTGCTGCGCGAGCGCAAGGCGCTGCTGGACGAGGGCATCGCAGTGAGTGAGATCGACGCGCTGCTGCCGCTCGAGTCTGCGAGCTAGCGAGGCGTGAGCGTATCGACTGTAGTAGACGTGCGTGTGCAGCGAACGCGTTGTGTGGATCGTGTCTTCATGCCTTGGTGCGTTGTCTTGTTCAAACAGCAAATGGCTCAGACACTTGAGCAGCGGATCAAACGCACCGGCTCAAACAGCAAAGTCCACACAACGTGCACGCGACGACCGGACGTCCTATCTTCAGGCGACTCGGTCATAAGACGAGATGGCAGAGCAAGCGCCTTCCTCACTTCCAGACTTGCTCGCTCAAACGCACGACACGACACTACGCACGCATGTCGTTCTACCTCATCAGCGAAGGACTCACGTACGCTCATGACCACGACTAGCGATGGCGCAATGGATCAGTCGTGACTGTGCGAGTGGCGTCCTCACGTCGCTCTTGCTGTCTGCAGCTTCCTTGGACTGTTCTCCGGTGCGTACGAGTCGCTCAAGGTGCTCTCGCGCGCAGAGAAGGGCATCGAGACGGCGACGCTGAGCGGCATTCTCAAGTTCTGGTGCGTCCTAGCGCTGGGAGTCGGTGGCGACACGAGTGGCCGCTCACACTGCATCTTTGTGTGTGTGTGTTCAGGGTCGTGCTCGCCGTCACTGCCGTGTTTGAGCAGTACGTCGAGTTCTTCGTGTCGTGGTTCCCGTTCTACTACCTCTTCAAGTGCGCGTTCCTCGGGCTCTTGCTCGTACCGAGTCCCAAGGTGCGGCTCCGGTTGCTCTACCACTTGCTTGCTTCGTACGAGTCCTCTCGAAGAGTGAGACTCACGCGTGTTGATGACATGCTCCTAGTTTGTCCACGTACTCTACGACGGCTTCGTCGAGCCTGGCGTCGCAGCGCTCAAGGAGCAGTTCGACGCCAGCGTGCGGCCGATCCTCGAGTCGCTCGTGATCAAGTGCGTGCCTTGCACCATGCTCTGCCGTTGCGAAGTGCTGCGTCTTCCTGACTCGATCACTTCTCTTCTGTCGTGCTCACTGCCTATCGCACTCGCGCATGCACTTGCGATCGCCAATGCGCTGTGGTAGACACGGCCACTGGTTCCACCAGCAGCTCCTCGCACGCTCGCTCCAGCTCGTCCACGACCACGAGCTCCTCGAGATCGAGCGAGAGCTCCAGGACAAGCTCGCGCAAGTTCGCGTACGGATGCCATACTCAATCGCTCGCTCGTTTGCTCTTTCGTCTCGCTGACGAAGTGCATGCTCCCGCTGACGCTCTCTGTCGCCCTTTGGTCCTCGACTCGCAACAACAGGACGAGCTGCGCGATCGCCGGCGCCAGATCAAGGCCGCGCCGCGCACTGCGATCGAGGACTAGAGCATTCGCGACGAACGAAGCATTCGCTCATAGCACACTAGCGACAACGACAGCGAAAGAGAGAGAGGCGATGATGGCGATGATGATAGGCTAGTGGACTGATCATACACTGCTCACACGAGCTTGCTTGCTACTCGTTGCCACTGCTCTGCTCTCTCTGTGTGAGGTGTGAGCTCTAGAGATTCAGCGTCAAGTTGAGCAGACTGCTGCTACTACTGCTCGATTTCTTCTTCTTGCTCTGCTTGCTGCCGCTGTTGCTCACTCCGGCAGGAGGAGCGGTCACCTCGGCGAGCTGCTGTCCACTCGGCGCTTTCGTAGCCGACGACCCGTACGACGGCACGCGAGCAACGTTGATCGTCGGGAGGTCGGTCGCCGCACTCGCACGGACGCGCGGCGCGCAGCAGCCGACAAAGAACACGATCATCGCGTTCACGCACGCAGTGGCGCCAGCGACGAGCCCAAAGAGCCCGCTCGCCATGCCGAGGTCGAGGATGCCGACCATGAGCAAGAACGCGCCGAGGCCGCGGTACGTGAAGAGGAAGCCAAAGTACTGCCGCAAGAACGCGTCAGTCATGCGGAAGCGGCACTCAAAGAGCAGGAGCAGGAGCGCAAAGAGCATCGAGTAGACTGCGACGAGCGCCGAGGGGACGTCGAGCACGAGGAGCGACGAGAGGAACCCGGCGCCAGCGAGCATCTGGACGACTGCCGTGGCGATATTGAGCGTCCGCACCGCGCGCACGAGGCACGTCGCGCTCTCTCGTTTGCCAGCAAAGTCGCTAGTCATTGTCGTCGTTGTTGACAGTGCTTGCTCGCTTGCTTGTAGCTCGTTGGAGTTGGTGGTTGTTGTACGAGTCTAGGAGGTTCGTCCAAGAGCGAGCGACGACGACGACGACGACGACGTTGAGCAGAGCTTGAAGGAACGTGGCGCAGCGAAGCGGAGCTTGAGATGTTGTGAGCGGGAGCGGGCGAATGGCGCAATGCTCGCGGAAGCGAGAAGTGGAGCTCCGTGCTCCGGAGAGCAGGTTCTCACACAAGTTAGTTCTCATGAACTGCACTACACCGCGATTGAAACGAACGAGCTGACTATCGAGCAAGGAGCTTTCTAAGGAGCTTTGCTCTTTAGAACTCCGCCGGTTCATTCATTCGCTTGTTGCACCGAGACTTGCTCTCACCATCTCTTCGATACTAGTACTCAAAGTCGCTGAGGTCGCTGAGGTCGGCGTTGCCAAGTACTCGCTCCGACTTGCTCTCTAGAGCTCCAGTCCTTGTACTAACAGTAGCTACCATCTCGTTGATACTCGCGGTGCAAGTCCCAGAGAACACTGCGAGTACTTACGAGTTCGAGCTTCGCAACGAATGCAACCAGGTGTGCGTATGGACTCTCACTTGGTTGTTTGTCTGTTCGACTGACCTCTGTCTTCGCGGTCCTACTAGCCATCCTCTCGACTCCTGATCGTCTTCGTCTTGCGTGCCTCGAGCAGCAGCAGCGCTAGTGGTAAAAGTCAAACGTCTTGTCGGCGCGCTTGATCGCGTTCTTGTAGCCCTTGTCAAAGTCCTTCGGGAGCACGACGTAGCGGTTCTTCCGCACGGCTTGGAGACCCGCCTCTTGGCAGATGGACGCAATGTCGGCCGAGCTGATCTTCTCGGGACGGTTCACGTAGTCCTCCAAGTCGACTTCGTCGCCCAAGTTCATCTTCGCTGTGCACGCCTGGTAGATCAAGCGCTTCTGGCGACGGTCTGGGAGCGGGAACTCGATCTTGCGGTCCAAGCGACCAGGACGGAGCAGCGCAGGGTCGAGCGTATCAGCGCGGTTCGTCGCCATGATCACCTTGACGTTCGTCGCCTGGTCAAAGCCGTCCATCTGGTTCAACAGCTCGAGCAAGATGCGCTGGACTTCGCGGTCGGCGCCAGTCTGCGCGTCGAAGCGCTTCGTCGCGATCGCGTCGACTTCGTCAATGAACACGATCGCCGGCGAGTTCTCCTTTGCGAGGCGGAAGACGTCGCGCACCATGCGCGGGCCTTCGCCCAAGTACTTTTGCACAAACTCCGAGCCAACGACGCGGATGAACGACGCAGTCGTGGCGTTCGCAACGGCCTTTGCGAGCATCGTCTTGCCCGTGCCAGGCGGACCGTACATGAGCACGCCGCGCGGCGGGTCGACACCGATTTGCTTGTACAGGTCAAAGTGCGTGAGCGGGAGCTCCACGGCCTCGCGCACCTCTTGCTTCTGCACGTCCATGCCGCCAATGTCCGAGTAGCTCACGTCCGGACGCTCCGACATCTGCATCATCTGGATGCTCGAGTCCGACTCGGGCGGCAAGACGTCCACGACTGCGTGCGAGTGGCGGTGCAGCGCGACCGACGAGTTGGGCTTCAAGCGCTCGCGGTCGAGCGTGCTGTCGCGTGCACAGACAGGATGGATGACAAGCGAGCAAGCGCGCGTGAGTGCTGCTGCTGTCGACGTGTACAAGCAGTAGCAGTAGTAGCAGAGTCGATGCAAGACGCACCTCAGTATCCGGACGTAGTAGTTTGAGCCAGCGGTCGAGCCGACGATGCCGTAGTTTGCGTCGACCATCTCGAGGAACTGGCCGATGACAAGCGGCACCGACTGGATGCGCTTCACCTCCTCCTTTGCGCGGATCAGCTCGCGCTTGAGGTTCTTCATCTCGTCTTTGATGTACCCCTCCTGCGCTCCCACACGTTGTTCACAGTCAGTGCGCAATGCCAGTGCGCACACGACGGACAACCGCCAGATGCATCAAGTGTACCTGGATGTCGAGGAACTCCAAGTGGCGCTCCAGCGACTTGAACTTTGTGTACAGGTCCTCCTTGCTCGCCTGTGCAAAGCGTGTCAACGTCAGTTAGCGTTAGTCTTTGTCCATGCATGCACACAAGCGCACACATGCGCGCTCTGCTGCAAAAGATCGCTGTGAGAGCTCGTGTGATCCACCCGGCTAGCGCTTGCCCCGCAATCGCACACATGCACAAACACAAGCAACGTGCACACATGCAACATGCACATATGCACTGCATGACGTACGATCGTCGGCGGCAAGAGGGGCTCGGCGCCGAGCGCCACGTGCAGTCCGATCTCCTCCATCTCGCTTCCTTGCTTCCTTGCTTCCTTGCTTCCTTGCTTCAGGAGTGCTTTGTGTGAATGACTTGAAAATTGTATGCTCGACAAGATCGCTATCAACTTGTGGCACGAGTCAGTCTGTGACGAACGATTACCTATTCCATTTAAAAATTTATTGAACACCTGAATACAAATCGTCAATGAGTTGTTCACTTTTTAAAAATATTGAACACTTCATTTGACTTTTGTATTAAAAGTCTCAAAACCGCACTTTCGTCACTATCAGATCTTCAAACAGGCGTTTCAGTCCACATAGTGGACCAAGTCAATAAGCGTTTCAGTTTCGCTTATTTCACTATCATACTTTCAAACACTGTTTCACGCTGCATACATTTCCAAGTCTATAAGCGTTTCAGGTTTCAGGGCTCGCAACTCACAGTTTCACAGTGCTTTAGACTACTATAGTGGACGCAACAGTGGACACAAGAGTGCGTATCCTCGCTTTTTTCACCATACGAACGTCACACACTCACTTCAACACTTCAACTTCACATCTCTCACTTCTCTTCTCTCTCAAGCGCAACAAGCGAAGGCGCACGTCGAAGTCGACTTTGTCGAAGTCTCGCTCAAGGACCAGTTCATGTCCCGCCGCGGTCTGTGGTACCTCAAGAAGTCGGTCGTTGGCTCCGCAGTGTACGTCGGCAAGAACATCCGCGTCCATGGCACGCGATGGCAGGTCATGGACATCCGCGCGAGCGGCGAGAAGGTCGCTAGTGGCGTGATCTCAACCAAGACAAAGTTCGCGTTCCGCTCGCGCACGTCGCGCGTCATGTGGCTCGTGCAAGTGACGCCGGAGATGTGGGACATGGCGAACTCGGGGAAGCTCTACCTCGAGATCCTGCTCAACGTCGTGCAGAACGTCCTGAACAAGTGGATGAAGCACAAGGTCTCGCACAGCCTCACGATCATCTTCTTTGCGCGCAACTACTACCCAGACATTGAGCACGAGCTCGACTTTGACCTCACAATCAATGTGCGTCTCGCTGCTCTTTGCTGGCTTTGACAGCGACTTGGTGCGCGCGCGGTCGCCGTCGATCACATCGGTCGATGACATGATCACGTACAGCGGTGACTTGCTCCCGAAGGTGCGGTCGTACTCGCCGTCGGACCGGAGCAAAGCGCTGCAGGAGTTTGAAAAGTACGACGAGCAGGTCTTTGGGTTCACGGGCCACCGCGGCGCGATTCCGCCCAAGTCGTCCGACGGTGGCGACCGCCTGTGTCTGACTCCGCCGCTCGGTCCGCGTCCGCCGCCGGGCTCTGCGACGAAGAAGCGCGCTGGCACCGGATCCGTTATGACGTTCCACTCGGGCTCGGCTGGCAACAACGCCGCCTCGAGCCACGCTGTCGGCCACGACAGTCATAGCACGCAGCAGCTCCAGTGGCGCCAGCGCGACCGCAGTCCGTCGCCGCTTCCGCTGAACGGGTCAGCGAGCTCGGACAGCAAGCTGCTGTCGTCGTCAGACGACGAGATGTCGTCGCTCGACTTTAACAAGCCGCGCAACATCTCGGGTTCGCTCCCGAGCACGTACCAGCTCGACAGCGGTCCGAGCTACGCGCCGTACCCGACGAGTCCGATGCTCCGTCCGGGCGACGGCGTCGGGAAAGACGACCTCTTCAGCTCGCAAGCGTACATCTTCAGCAGCAAGCTCACGAGCAACCAGCGGCGCTGGAGCCAGATCCGTCCGAGCGAAGACGCCAAGTACCGGCTCGTGCAGAACATGCTCAAGTGGAAGAGCCTGTGCTTCCCCGCGCTCCTGCCGCTCACGAGCGACTTCTTCCCGACGTCGAAAGAGCTCCAGGCGCACTACCAAGAGTCGTTCTACAGCGTCACGCTCCCCGAGCGCGACGAGCAGAACGGCGTGACGTTCCGCGACTACAGCGAGTTTGTCATGGAGATGGTCGCGCAGCGCTTCTCGCAGGACTTCCAGCTCGTGACCGTGGACGAGAGCGCCGAGACTGCCGGTACGGTCTTCCGCTTGAGCATGGGCCACCGGATCCACGAGATCACGTTCAACGAAGAGACGCAGACGATCGACGTGAAGCGGTACGTCCAGAAAGCCAAGGTCCGGTCGGACGTCGACATCATGGAGTACCGCTACTCGCTCTGGTCGCCAGTGTCCCACGCGTTCCTCTCGGTCTCGCAAGAGTTCCGCAAGTACCCGCGCCTCGAGTACGCATGGAACTACCTCGACCAGCTCATCTGCGGCTACTACGACGAGATGAGCGAAGCGATTCGGTACAAGCGCATCTTGTACTGCATCGTCCCGCCGCGTCTCGACGGCACGGAAGAGCAAGACAAGCGTACGTTTTGTGGTGTGGCGTGGCGTGGCGTGTGCTGCTTGAGTGGGCTCTCTTCTTCTCTTACACTTGCGCTTGCTCTTGCTCTTGTGTGACGGTGGCAACTCACTCTCACTGTGATACGATTGTGCCTGTGTGTGCCTCGCTCTCTCTTTCTCTCTCTCACTCGCACTCTCAGAGAACCTCCGGGACTACACCGAGCGATGCACCAAGTTCATCGAGTACTTGCGCTCAAAGACGGACACGGGCTTCCCGACCGTGAACGTCTCGACCGAGTGGAGCCCCGACATGGCGCGCAGCGGCGTCGAGGCGTTCAAGCGCGTGTTCCAGTCGAACGTAAAGATCCCGATGACTGCGAGCGACGCGCCGACGAGTCAGAACTGGGTCCTCACGCGCGTCGACCTCGACCTCCTCGCGACGCAGTGCTACCACGTCGAGGTGCAGTGGCTCGTGTGCCGCAGCTCGCTCGTGGACGACTTCATCACTGGCATCGTGCGGCGCGCGAAGCAGCTCGGACTGGACTTCATCCAAGTGCCGGAGAACGGCGTGTCGAGCAACCTGGACCTGCACCCGATGATCTGTCCGATCTTCCTCCCCGTGAGCGACCCGCGCGAGCAGCGCATCGTCGAGCACGCGCTCATTGAGCGCTACCACTTTTGCTGCGAGGCGCTCCACCCGATCCCGTTCACGCACCTGAACCACGGCGACGAGTACGCGATCCCGCCGCAGCAAGAGCCTCGGAGCGTCCGCACGCGCCGCGTGATCTCGTACTACCGGCAGTACGTCCACCGCACGCTGTCGTGCTACGTGCGCATGACGCAGACCGGTCTCGTGTGGATCTCGAACCGCAAGCTCACGTGCGACGACGTCCAGGCGATCTTCGACGGCTTGCGCCAGCTGATCGCGTCGGTGCGCGTCGCACACGCTGCGCTCGCAGACGTCGTTGAGCGCGTGTTTGAGACACGGGCGTCCGCGACAGCAGCAGCAGCACCAGTACACACTGAAGCAGGAGCAGCACTAGTGCCGATGGCATCGGCATCATCTGCACTGGCAGCGCCATCATCAGCAGCCGAGGCGTCAGCAACGACGACGGCAACATCGTCGAGCCGCACGACTGGTGCAAAGCGCACAGGCGAGCACAATCAGCGCGGCGTTGACGCCCATGTTCAGGACGACGATGCGGACGACGAGAACGGCTTTGCGTCGGAAGGCGACCGGACCGAGACAACGACCATCACAACGGACGACGATGGCGGCGGCGGTGCGCAGCGAGGCTCGAGCGCTGACAGTAGTCTCACAGGCGACCAATGTGACAAAGGCAACGGCGGCAACAGCAACGATGAAGACAAAGAGAACGCCGCGCCACAAGCGAGTACCAACGCGCGTGTGGGTGGTGGCGCGATCGACAACGAAGCGGACGCAGCGCCACTCGTGAGCAAAGAGCCGCTGTGCAGCAGCAGAGACAACAGTAGCAGGGACAACAACAGCAGGGACAGCATCAGCGAAACGGGTGGACACACTACGTCGTTGGTGTCCGTGAATGGCGCAGTCGAGGTGCCAGTAGCCGTGATCGTAGCGCCTGAAGCAGTGGACGCTGCAGCCGCAGCAAGTGGGGGAGATCCACACGATCCGGTCGTCTCAAGCAACAAGCTGCAGCCATCTGGCGCTGGCGTCACGCGCGGCGGTGCACTGGCACTGTCGCGACGGCACCAGTCGTCCTCGTCAACCTCCTCCTCCTCGTCGTCATCGTCGGTGTCGGTGTCATCAGTGTTGTCGGCATCGTCGTCCTCGCTGCTGGCAGAGCGAGTGCCTGGATCTCAAGACTTCTTGCTGCCGAGTCTGGAGCAGCGTGTGCCAGGCGCTCGCAGTAGCAGCAGCAGCACGGCACATGCGGGCGCTGCTGTTGCTGTTGGTTCTACTCTTGGCGCTGGTGCTGCGGGCTTGACGTCGACGGATCGCCGTGCATCGGATCTGCGCGCGCCAGCTGGCTCGGCACGCGCTGGATTCGGTCCAGCACTCGTTTGACAAGCGTGCGTCTGTTGCAAGAACGGGTTGCAAGGTGTGATCAACGGATCAACGGTTGGTTGAATGGAGCAGCAGCGTCTTGGAGCAGCAGCAGCAAGGTTGTCCAAGTCCCAGGTCCAAATCCAAGCAGTCCAAGTCCAAGGTCATGCAGTCCAAGACAGCAACGGCAGGATGTAGTGTCGAGTCGGTCGTGGCAAAAGCGTTGAGTTGTGATGTGTGTGGTGATGGTGATGCGGAGTCGACTTGACTCGAGTCGAGTCGGTCTTCACAGCAGTCGCAGTCGCAGTAGCAAAAGCCAGCACACCAGATGGCTCAGCTCTCGCTGCTGATCTCGACTCGACCCGAGAGAGGGCTACTTTGAGGCAACAAGACAAGCAAGACAAGCAAGACATTGAGGCAATGCAACGAGTACCAAGAGAGAGTGAGAGAGATAGTATCAAGGTATCGAGTTGTCGTACTTTAGCTGACTGCGTTTGTTTCGTGCCTGCGACTGTCGTGTTGTCGATACAAAGACAAAGTGAGAGCATACAGTGACTCGGTACGACACGTACGCACCAGCCATCGATAGGCTGTTTCGCAAGCACGATCATGCTGTTTAAAAGGCGGCATGCGAAACGACTGCTTCACACTCTCTCTGCTTTCGTGTGCTCGAGCCGCAAGCAATCTTGCTGCTCTGCTCTGATGACGCTCGAAGAAGGAAGGCGGCGAATCCGATCCGACTGCTTGCTTGCTTGCTTGTGTTGCCTCTCTGTGTTGCCTCTCTGTGTTGCTTGTATGAAGAGCTGATAATGACGAAAGTGCGGTTTTGAGACTTTGAATACAAAAGTCAAATGAAGTGTTCACAATTTTATAAGTGAACAACTCGTCGAAGTTATGAATGCACGTGTTCAATAGGTTTTCAAAGGTAATTCGAATCATTTGTTGACAGCAGAGTGAATGTTGCATAAAATATTGCTGTACGGCAAAACAGAAACGAGATATTATCTAGTGATTTCGTGAATCACTAGACAAAAGTGGTGTGATTTCCCATCCAGCTCACCAAACTTGGTGTTGCTACGATGCTCGAGCTGCGAACTCACATGACGATGTCGTGTGTATGTGTGTGTGAATGAGCGCCTGAGTGAGTGCATGAACGGACACGTGTTCGTCGTTGTCCTTCTCGCAACAAGCAACAACAGAGCAAGGAGTGCGCAAACACAGCGACCCTCAGGTATACGCGAGTGGGTATCCATGTTCCAGCAGTGTGGTACAACAAAGTACAATGTGAGTGCGGGAGAGAGCTGGTCGCGATCTTTGCGCCGCGCTTGCCAGTTTCTCGAGCGCTTCTCGCTGCTCGCCAAGACGACGCCGGCGACTACCATATCGTGTGGGATGTTTGCTTTGCTCTGCTGTGCTGTGCGCGTCGAGTCGCTGTGTTGTTGCTGCTGCACGAGTGATCACCTCGAGGAGCGCAAAGCAACACGAAGCATGTGCTTGTGCCTGCGTTCATGTTGGCGCACGCGTCTCAACCACGCGAGCAACAAACACAACGAGCGATGACATCACTCGACGGTCCTGTTTGTGTCAACTTGCTGTTGCGGTGTCGCGGTGTCGCGGCGTCGAGCAGGCCCTCGGAGATGGTCTCGCGGTCTCAAGCAAAACAACAACAACAACAACAACAACAACATGAGGAAGCAAGGCGAGCAATGCAAGCGTGAGCGAAATGTCCCAGTCACGCTTCACGAGGAGCTGCTGCTAGTTGATGCGGTCGACTGCGCGCGCACAGACGCACATGCCATGGAGCTCAAGGCCAATGCTACAACAACAACACAAGACATGATGAAAACACCTACTAGTACTCGTTTGCACGCTTGCTCTATCGCGCATCGGTCGACGACTGCCACTGCTACACGCAGTACTCTTGCGTACTGCTTCCACGCGGTCGCGCGCGTGCTTGCTCTAGGATACACAGCTCGCTGCTGTCGCTCTACACACGTCGCTCGCCTTGCTCTGCTTTGCTCTATGCGCGGCGCGCGAGGAGGTTCGTGACGCCAGCGATCGTGAGCAGGAACACCACGACCACGTACGGGAGCTGCGAGCGATAGCGCCGGCGCAACGTGCGGAGCGTCGACACGGCCACAGACCCCTCGCGCTTCGACAGACTGCTGCGGTGGCGCCTCAGTCGCATTTGCTGCTGCTGTTGGTACTGCAGTTGCTGCTGCTGGTGCGACTGCGGCAGCGACAAGGACTTGCGCAGCAGTGCGCCGTCGCTCTTGCGGCCAGCGATGCCGCTACTGAGCATGCTCTCTCTTCTGCTGCGCGCTTCGAGGTCGTTCAGGCTGTTGCGCCGACTGAGCTCCGAGATGCTCTGCACGTTCACGCTCACGCACGTGTCGCACGAGCGCAGCGTCTTGCGCTGGATCAAAATGCGCTGCGTCGAGCACGTGCGGCAGACCACTTCGCCGCAAAAGCGGCAGTGGTGCTTCGTCGTCCAGAGGCGGAACGTCCGGCGGCAGTTCGAGCACGACGAGCGCGTGGACTTGGGCACCCAGTGCGAGCGATGGCACAGCGCGTTCGCTTCGAGCCCCATCGCCTGCGCCGACATGCGGCGGAACATATTCGTGCCGCGGCCGCTGCCGCCACTGCCACTACCGCTGCTGCTGCTCTCGTCGAGGTGGCTCCCGGCGTCGGTGCTGCGGCGCGGTCGCGCCATCGTTGTCACGGTAGCTGCCATCACCGCCATTGTAGCCACTCACTGACTCACTCGCCCACGAATGTGTGTGTGTGTGCGTTGGTTTGAGCGTGTGGGGAGTTGTGCAGACGCTCAGGAGGTTGAGGCAGGCGCGCTCGTGCTTGTGCTTGTGTTCGCGGGGTCTGTCGTCGCGCACCGACACGAGTCGGCGTTGTTGCTGGTGCGAGGCGAGCGAGCGATTGGGAAATGATGCGGTGGTGCTAGTGCTGGTGCTGGTAGCGACGAGCGAAGACACGCTGTGGGGTTGGTCGCGCAGATCGGCTTCTTGCTGTGTGTGTGTCTGCTGCTCTCGCTCGGAACGCGCAGGCAGGACTCGCTCCCTTGCTCCCTTGCTAGCTCCCTTGTCTGTGAGTCTGCAAGACAACAACAACAGGCAACACAGAGAGGCAACACAAGCAAGCAAGCAGTCGGATCGGATTCGCCGCCTTCCTTCTTCGAGCGTCATCAGAGCAGAGCAGCAAGATTGCTTGCGGCTCGAGCACACGAAAGCAGAGAGAGTGTGAAGCAGTCGTTTCGCATGCCGCCTTTTAAACAGCATGATCGTGCTTGCGAAACAGCCTATCGATGGCTGGTGCGTACGTGTCGTACCGAGTCACTGTATGCTCTCACTTTGTCTTTGTATCGACAACACGACAGTCGCAGGCACGAAACAAACGCAGTCAGCTAAAGTACGACAACTCGATACCTTGATACTATCTCTCTCACTCTCTCTTGGTACTCGTTGCATTGCCTCAATGTCTTGCTTGTCTTGCTTGTCTTGTTGCCTCAAAGTAGCCCTCTCTCGGGTCGAGTCGAGATCAGCAGCGAGAGCTGAGCCATCTGGTGTGCTGGCTTTTGCTACTGCGACTGCGACTGCTGTGAAGACCGACTCGACTCGAGTCAAGTCGACTCCGCATCACCATCACCACACACATCACAACTCAACGCTTTTGCCACGACCGACTCGACACTACATCCTGCCGTTGCTGTCTTGGACTGCATGACCTTGGACTTGGACTGCTTGGATTTGGACCTGGGACTTGGACAACCTTGCTGCTGCTGCTCCAAGACGCTGCTGCTCCATTCAACCAACCGTTGATCCGTTGATCACACCTTGCAACCCGTTCTTGCAACAGACGCACGCTTGTCAAACGAGTGCTGGACCGAATCCAGCGCGTGCCGAGCCAGCTGGCGCGCGCAGATCCGATGCACGGCGATCCGTCGACGTCAAGCCCGCAGCACCAGCGCCAAGAGTAGAACCAACAGCAACAGCAGCGCCCGCATGTGCCGTGCTGCTGCTGCTACTGCGAGCGCCTGGCACACGCTGCTCCAGACTCGGCAGCAAGAAGTCTTGAGATCCAGGCACTCGCTCTGCCAGCAGCGAGGACGACGATGCCGACAACACTGATGACACCGACACCGACGATGACGACGAGGAGGAGGAGGTTGACGAGGACGACTGGTGCCGTCGCGACAGTGCCAGTGCACCGCCGCGCGTGACGCCAGCGCCAGATGGCTGCAGCTTGTTGCTTGAGACGACCGGATCGTGTGGATCTCCCCCACTTGCTGCGGCTGCAGCGTCCACTGCTTCAGGCGCTACGATCACGGCTACTGGCACCTCGACTGCGCCATTCACGGACACCAACGACGTAGTGTGTCCACCCGTTTCGCTGATGCTGTCCCTGCTGTTGTTGTCCCTGCTACTGTTGTCTCTGCTGCTGCACAGCGGCTCTTTGCTCACGAGTGGCGCTGCGTCCGCTTCGTTGTCGATCGCGCCACCACCCACACGCGCGTTGGTACTCGCTTGTGGCGCGGCGTTCTCTTTGTCTTCATCGTTGCTGTTGCCGCCGTTGCCTTTGTCACATTGGTCGCCTGTGAGACTACTGTCAGCGCTCGAGCCTCGCTGCGCACCGCCGCCGCCATCGTCGTCCGTTGTGATGGTCGTTGTCTCGGTCCGGTCGCCTTCCGACGCAAAGCCGTTCTCGTCGTCCGCATCGTCGTCCTGAACATGGGCGTCAACGCCGCGCTGATTGTGCTCGCCTGTGCGCTTTGCACCAGTCGTGCGGCTCGACGATGTTGCCGTCGTCGTTGCTGACGCCTCGGCTGCTGATGATGGCGCTGCCAGTGCAGATGATGCCGATGCCATCGGCACTAGTGCTGCTCCTGCTTCAGTGTGTACTGGTGCTGCTGCTGCTGTCGCGGACGCCCGTGTCTCAAACACGCGCTCAACGACGTCTGCGAGCGCAGCGTGTGCGACGCGCACCGACGCGATCAGCTGGCGCAAGCCGTCGAAGATCGCCTGGACGTCGTCGCACGTGAGCTTGCGGTTCGAGATCCACACGAGACCGGTCTGCGTCATGCGCACGTAGCACGACAGCGTGCGGTGGACGTACTGCCGGTAGTACGAGATCACGCGGCGCGTGCGGACGCTCCGAGGCTCTTGCTGCGGCGGGATCGCGTACTCGTCGCCGTGGTTCAGGTGCGTGAACGGGATCGGGTGGAGCGCCTCGCAGCAAAAGTGGTAGCGCTCAATGAGCGCGTGCTCGACGATGCGCTGCTCGCGCGGGTCGCTCACGGGGAGGAAGATCGGACAGATCATCGGGTGCAGGTCCAGGTTGCTCGACACGCCGTTCTCCGGCACTTGGATGAAGTCCAGTCCGAGCTGCTTCGCGCGCCGCACGATGCCAGTGATGAAGTCGTCCACGAGCGAGCTGCGGCACACGAGCCACTGCACCTCGACGTGGTAGCACTGCGTCGCGAGGAGGTCGAGGTCGACGCGCGTGAGGACCCAGTTCTGACTCGTCGGCGCGTCGCTCGCAGTCATCGGGATCTTTACGTTCGACTGGAACACGCGCTTGAACGCCTCGACGCCGCTGCGCGCCATGTCGGGGCTCCACTCGGTCGAGACGTTCACGGTCGGGAAGCCCGTGTCCGTCTTTGAGCGCAAGTACTCGATGAACTTGGTGCATCGCTCGGTGTAGTCCCGGAGGTTCTCTGAGAGTGCGAGTGAGAGAGAGAAAGAGAGAGCGAGGCACACACAGGCACAATCGTATCACAGTGAGAGTGAGTTGCCACCGTCACACAAGAGCAAGAGCAAGCGCAAGTGTAAGAGAAGAAGAGAGCCCACTCAAGCAGCACACGCCACGCCACGCCACACCACAAAACGTACGCTTGTCTTGCTCTTCCGTGCCGTCGAGACGCGGCGGGACGATGCAGTACAAGATGCGCTTGTACCGAATCGCTTCGCTCATCTCGTCGTAGTAGCCGCAGATGAGCTGGTCGAGGTAGTTCCATGCGTACTCGAGGCGCGGGTACTTGCGGAACTCTTGCGAGACCGAGAGGAACGCGTGGGACACTGGCGACCAGAGCGAGTAGCGGTACTCCATGATGTCGACGTCCGACCGGACCTTGGCTTTCTGGACGTACCGCTTCACGTCGATCGTCTGCGTCTCTTCGTTGAACGTGATCTCGTGGATCCGGTGGCCCATGCTCAAGCGGAAGACCGTACCGGCAGTCTCGGCGCTCTCGTCCACGGTCACGAGCTGGAAGTCCTGCGAGAAGCGCTGCGCGACCATCTCCATGACAAACTCGCTGTAGTCGCGGAACGTCACGCCGTTCTGCTCGTCGCGCTCGGGGAGCGTGACGCTGTAGAACGACTCTTGGTAGTGCGCCTGGAGCTCTTTCGACGTCGGGAAGAAGTCGCTCGTGAGCGGCAGGAGCGCGGGGAAGCACAGGCTCTTCCACTTGAGCATGTTCTGCACGAGCCGGTACTTGGCGTCTTCGCTCGGACGGATCTGGCTCCAGCGCCGCTGGTTGCTCGTGAGCTTGCTGCTGAAGATGTACGCTTGCGAGCTGAAGAGGTCGTCTTTCCCGACGCCGTCGCCCGGACGGAGCATCGGACTCGTCGGGTACGGCGCGTAGCTCGGACCGCTGTCGAGCTGGTACGTGCTCGGGAGCGAACCCGAGATGTTGCGCGGCTTGTTAAAGTCGAGCGACGACATCTCGTCGTCTGACGACGACAGCAGCTTGCTGTCCGAGCTCGCTGACCCGTTCAGCGGAAGCGGCGACGGACTGCGGTCGCGCTGGCGCCACTGGAGCTGCTGCGTGCTATGACTGTCGTGGCCGACAGCGTGGCTCGAGGCGGCGTTGTTGCCAGCCGAGCCCGAGTGGAACGTCATAACGGATCCGGTGCCAGCGCGCTTCTTCGTCGCAGAGCCCGGCGGCGGACGCGGACCGAGCGGCGGAGTCAGACACAGGCGGTCGCCACCGTCGGACGACTTGGGCGGAATCGCGCCGCGGTGGCCCGTGAACCCAAAGACCTGCTCGTCGTACTTTTCAAACTCCTGCAGCGCTTTGCTCCGGTCCGACGGCGAGTACGACCGCACCTTCGGGAGCAAGTCACCGCTGTACGTGATCATGTCATCGACCGATGTGATCGACGGCGACCGCGCGCGCACCAAGTCGCTGTCAAAGCCAGCAAAGAGCAGCTCGTTGTACGTCGAGAACTCGGAGAGCATCGTCGACGAGAGTCCACGGCGCGCGTCGCTCGTGCTGCTCGCGCACTCGTCTGCATCGTCGCCATCGCCATTGTCGTTGTCTTGGAACCGGCGCAAGAGTCTCTCGAGCGGCTTTGGCAGCGCGTACGCAGACGGCATTGACCGGTCCTGCTCCTTGAACATGCGGCACATTGGCAGCGGCGCAAAGTCCTTGGTCTTTGGAAGCTTTGGGTAGCACACGGAGCAGTGGCGCGAGATGTCTTCGTCGAGCGGACACGTGTGGTGCACCATCATGTCCTCTTCGACAAAGCAGAGCGGGATCCAGAGCGGAATGACGTAGTTCTTGCGGTTCTCGAGCCGCTGCGTGCAGTACTTGCACAGCTGCGTCGCGCGCACAGACGCCACGCCGCCGTCTGCGACCGACTGGCTGTCAAAACACGCCGTCGTTCGACGCCGTGCGCGACCGGCGCTGGTACGCGTTCGCTTTCGCGTTGTTCGTCGCGAGGACGTTTGCGCACAGACACGCGTCTGCGACTGCGCTCGCTTCGTTCGCGCGGCTTGGGAGCTTCATCTCCGTTGGCTCCGACTGCTTGAAGAGAAAGAGCGGACACTTGTGCAGCGGCGGCGTCGCGAGCGAGATGAGGTCGATGCCGATGCCGTGGTCCATCATGCGCTGCTCCGTGATCTCTGCGAGGCGCTTGTTGACCGAGAAGATGCCGTTCCCAGCAGTCATGAGCACGACGCTCTGGCCACTGCGCGCCAAGTGCCGGTCGATGTGGTGCTTCTCAAAGATGTTGAGCACGAGGTTGATCGCTTCGAGGAGGTTCCCATCGCGCGCGTACGACGGCACGCCGAGGCGTCGGACCGACTCGCGACTCGAGCCTGGGACGTCTGGCACAACGAGTGGCGGCGGCGGCGTGTAGTACTGCGACGGACTCGAGCGCCAGTGGCACGCATGTGGGAACTCGTTCAGCTCGCGCTTGAGCTTTACGAGCAGCGGTTGGACGTCTGTCACGAGGCTGTCGAACGCCACGACTTTGTAAAAGTCCTGAAAGTGCCGCCCGTTCTCGTCGACGCCGACTGGGAAGTAGTCGCGCCGCTCGTACGGGAACGTCCGGTCCTTGTCGTCTGTCCGGCGCTTGGACGCACTTGCGCTGCTTGTGCGCGCGCGGTTCGCACCACTCGATGCGCGGCGGCGACGCCCAGGGACAGACGACGAGCCGAGCCCTGCTGCTGCCGGCGGTGCGCCATTCGAGCCTGACGAGAGCGGCAAGTCGAGCTCGTGCTCAATGTCTGGGTAGTAGTTGCGCGCAAAGAAGATGATCGTGAGGCTGTGCGAGACCTTGTGCTTCATCCACTTGTTCAGGACGTTCTGCACGACGTTGAGCAGGATCTCGAGGTAGAGCTTCCCCGAGTTCGCCATGTCCCACATCTCCGGCGTCACTTGCACGAGCCACATGACGCGCGACGTGCGCGAGCGGAACGCGAACTTTGTCTTGGTTGAGATCACGCCACTAGCGACCTTCTCGCCGCTCGCGCGGATGTCCATGACCTGCCATCGCGTGCCATGGACGCGGATGTTCTTGCCGACGTACACTGCGGAGCCAACGACCGACTTCTTGAGGTACCACAGATCGCGGCGGGACATGAACTGGTCCTTGAGCGAGACTTCGACAAAGTCGACTTCGACGTGCGCCTTTGCGACGAACCGGACCATCACGTCTTTGAACGGCGCGAGCTGGAAGTCGGCCGCAGTGTCCTTTAGGACGCTCACTTGGAGCTTCCCACGGATCGGGAGGTTCCCGCTCTGCGGAATCTCCATGAGCAAGTGCCGCCGCGACGCCATCGCACTCGCGTCCGATGCGTCGCTCGCGTACTCGCTCGCGTGGACACTGTCGTCTGGACTCATCATCATGCGTGGGTGGAACACCTCGACGACGTAGTCGTCCCAGTGCAGCTCTTTGAGCTGCGGAAAGTACTCGGGGTTGAGCACGAGCTCGTCGCCGTTCTGGAACTCGTGGCTGTGCACGTGCAGCTTGAATTGCGCGGCCGGGTGGACCATCAGCGGCTTCTTCGCGCGCACGAGTGGCGCTGACGTGTCTGTGTCTGCCGCACCGGACCCGAGCGCATTCACGTCTGCGAGTGCGTCACTCGCTGATGTGGTTCCTGCTGCTGCAGGTGTCGGTGCGTCGGGTGCGAGTGCGCTCTTGGCGGCTGCTGCTGCTGCTGCGGCTGCGCGCCGTCGCTCCGAGCGTCTGCGCATCGCTCACGTGCTCTTGCTTGTGTGCTTGCTTGCGTCTTGTGTTGTGTGTTCAAAAGTGATGTGTGAGCATACAAACCGCCAGTTGTTTTCAGTATCTACTATTGCTTTGGCCATCAAAACCACATGAGGCAAGTCGACATCGCTCTCCAGCTGCATGCCTTCTCTCTCTCGCTTGCTGCACTCGTCCTACCAAAACGGGTCCTCGCTACGTTGGCGCTGAACATCGCAAGTGCACTTCGTCGCTCGAATGCGCACACTGCAGTCTGTTGTCGTCGTCGTCGATACATCATAGTGCTGCTGGAACTGCATGCGTCTACTTCTTGCTCGGCTTGCGACCTCGCGCCGACGCGACTATCGCAGACACCATCCTAGCAATTGCAAGACAAGCAGCCGCGCAAGTTGCCAGTCAGTTTCTCGTGTTGCAAGTTGCAACAACACACAAGCGCAACGCAAGCGCAACACCAAGCAGCGTCCACACAGATACACTCATGTGTGTGCGCATTGCAACACCACGCGCAACAGCAAGCGCATTGCGTACCAGAACATGCCGTAGACGATCTGGAAGCCGTAAAAGACCGTCTTGGCGATCGCCTCCTTGCGCGCCGCTTGCAGGTTCTTGAAGCGCAGGATCTCCGTCGGGTCAAGCAAGTGCTCATTGCGCATCACACTGCGACCGACAACGGCAGCGTCAGCATATGCGATGGCGATGTAGCTTTGCCGCACGCGCAAACACACACGGCAGGAGCACATAGCAAGCAAACAAGCATGCAAGAGAGTAGAGCGTACCGGCGCGCGTGCCAGATAGCGAGCGGGACGTTGAGCAAGAAGACGTAGGGAGCCCACGCCAAGAGACACAAGAGCATGAGGATCCCGTGCAGGACCATCTCGGGAACTGCAGCACATTGTGCAGTTGTGTTAGTGCTGCTTCTGCGACCGTGTGTGGATGCAAGTGAGCGAGGAACAAGGAGGGAGGAGAGCGAGAGGAACGTACACACGAGCTTGTTGAGTCGCTTGGCGACATCTGCAGGGTTGAGGTGGTCGAGCTCGAGCTCGTCGAGCGTAATGAGCTAGTGGCAATGACAAACATACACCAAGAGAAGCGCATGGTGAGCTCCAGCGCAACGCAGCGCAATGCGAGGGAAAGCGAGATCGAGGGGAGAGCACACAACAAGAGCGACGACGACGCACCCAGTAGCCGTTGAGGAACGTCAGCGCGACAATGTCAATGAAGCTCAGCACTGCGAGGAAGACCGACATCGTGGCGCAGCTGTGTGTGTGCACTACGAGTCGTCGCGATGCACGCGTGTGTGAGAGAGAGCGCGCGCGCACTCGGCCGTTCGTCTGGCGGTGCTGCTGCTTGTTGCTCGTGTCGCGATCGCGTGATTTGGATGTGGCTCCAATGAGGGGTATTCTCCAGCACAATAAATTCCAACACAATAATATTGCGAGCCATCTCCAAAGCGGCGCACACACACATCGAGCAAGCAAGCGAGCGAGCGTCATGGCGCTGACGCGACACTGTGTGTGCTTGTATGCGCGTTGTCCTGCGAGAGCGACCGCTCTACTGACTGTGCAATACACACGTCCTCACTGCATGTATGTGTGCGTGCTGCTGCTGCGTAGCGCACTTCTTGGGGCACTCGAGCAATGTCAACTGCCTCAAGTTTGGTCGCAAGTCGGTGCGTCCATGCGCACACACTGCACGACAAGTCCATGCAGTCGCTCGATGAGTGTTCACGCAATGCGCGCCGTGTGTCGCTTGCTGCAGGGCCAAGTCGCAGCGACTGGCGGCGACGACAATGTCGTCAACCTCTGGCGCATGCGCGAGAAAGAGACAAAGAACATCATGGTGCGTGTGTTTGCCAGACGCTCGCTCGTTCGCTTGTGCTTGGGGTTGTGCTTATGCTTGTGCTGACGTTTGATGCGTCCATACGACCGCCATACAGAGCCTCTCTGGACACCAGAGCGCGGTTGAGAGCCTCGTGTTCGATCCGCTCGAGCGCAAGGTCGTCGCAGGCTCGAAAGCCGGATCGATCAAAGCGTTCGACCTAGAGGCCGGCAAAGTGAGCCGCACGCTCAAAGGACACATGTCGACGTGCACTGCGCTGGACTACCACTTGTACGGCGACTACGTCGCGTCCGGGTCGCTTGACACGATCGTCAAGGTCTGGGACTTGCGCTCAAAGAGCTGCATGCAGACGTTCAAAGGCCACAAGACCGAAGTCACGACCGTGTGCTTCACGCCAGACGGTCGGTGGCTCACGTCCGGCGGCCTCGACGGCACGATCCGGATCTGGGACCTCACTGCCGGCAAGCTCCTGCGCGAGTTCACGGACCACGGCGGCGCCATCACGAGTACGTCGAGCTCTGTTTGTGTGAGAGATGTCATCAGGCGCCACACTCACACGCCAGTGCGCACACTGTGTCGACTGCTGCGGTGTCAGACTTGGAGTTCAACCCGGAAGAGTTCATCCTCGTGTCTGCGTCGGCGGACAAGACGCTGCGCTTCTGGGACGTCCAGGAGTTCGCGCTCATTGGACTCACGCCGACCGACAACGCCACGGTGCGTACATGCGTGTGTCTGTGCTGGATGACAGTGTACAAGAGCTCACTCGAGTGTCGGCTGCACAGACCACGACGATGTGCCACACTGTCGCCGAGCCGTACAGTGGCAAGTACCTCTTCTGCTGCTCGCCCGAGGCTGTGCGCGTCTGGTCGTACGAGACTGCGATCGAGGTGCGTCCATCCGATCTGCTTCCTCACTCACACAGCTGATAGCAAAGTGACTGACAGCACTTGATGTGTACTCAGTGTCACGACAGCGTCCTGTGCCCTCGACCGAAAGAAGTCGGCGCAGTCGAGACGCACGCCGACTCGACGATGCTCCAAGACATGAAAGTCATGATCGGCTCGATCCAGGACGCGTTCGTGTCTGTGTGGGTGCTCGATGTGAACCAGCTCCGACCGTTTAGCAGCACTGGCAGCAGTGCAAGGAGCCGCGTTGAGCCATCGCGTGCGCCAGCGCCATCTGCGTCTGCACAGAGTCAAGTACCACAGAGCAACTCGCGTCCACCGAGTGCGAACCATCATCTCCAGCAGCCGCCACAGCCGCAGCCATTGACTCGAAACACTCCAAGCGCTGTGAGCTCTGAGCGACTCGTACCCGAGTTCCAGAGCCGCGTCGCTGTCTCCACGCGGCCAGTCACACCAGCGACAGCAACAACGGCGTTCCTCCCACGACCGAGCAGCAGCAACAGCAGCGCACCTGGGACAGCGAATGCTGTTCGCGAGAGCGATGACCCGCGTCTCTCGCGTACGTCTCGCTTGCTTCTGTGTGTGTATCCGTTGTCCTGAACCTGCTTCAAGTCTCTCAGTGCGCAGCTGGCGATCGCTAATGGTGCATCACTGGACGTTGTTCTCAGGCGACGCTCGCCTGCCGACGCCAGATGTGTCGGCACTTGCAGCCGTCAGTCGACCAGGCTCAAGCAACAACACCAGTGGCGCTGGCGGTATGTACATGTTCTCTTTGACGTCTCCCTTGGCTCTTGTACATGAGGAGGGACTAACAGCTCTTGATGTCCATCGATCGACTCTGCAGTGATGCCGCACGGTCTCGATCCAGCAGCAGTAGAGATCAAGGTACCGAGTCGCTTGCGCATGGCGTCTTTGTCTGGTTGCTCACACACTGCCCGCCACTGACTGACGTTGCTACGACCACTGCCTCCACTACTCGCAGCAACTTGACGCTGACGACGAGGTCGTGACAGCGGACTACATCATGGAGCTGCGCTGCGGCATGGACACGTGCATCAAGACGTTCCAGGCGCGGCAAAAGTGCATCCAGCAGCTCCTCGTGCACTGGGAGCGAGGGAACGTGCACGACGGCTTGCGGTACCTCGCGCAGCTCCCGAATGGCAAGCGCGAGGCGATTGTCGTCGACGTGCTGCGCGTCACGGACTTTGCATCGCTCGGACTCGACCTCGAAGGCTGCGCGCTGCTGCTGCCGCTCGTGACGGAGCTGCTCGTGAGCAAGTTTGAGATGTACGTCCACGTGGCTCCTCCTTCGTCTCTAGCTCCATAGACTTGGTGATTCACACGAAGACGCTCAATGGCTGCAGGTACTTGAGCGTCGGCATGGACGTCGGTCAGAAGCTCTTTGACGCGTTCTCGCCGATTGTCAAGGACTCGCTCCGATCCAAGCAGTTCCGGTCGCGTGACGTCGACCTCGCAGGCGAGCAGCGGTGCGTCTTTGTTCTGAATGCGTCGTTGGTGGACGATGAACTGACGTGTGCCTCTCTACTTGTGCTTGTGTCTGCAGCATGCAGCGCTGCGTCGTGTGCGACGGCTGCTTCCAGGAGATGCATCGCTATGTGCACGAGCTGAATGAGCGCGTGCGGTACCCGTCACTGCAGACCAAGGCGCGCGTGCTGGAGCGAGCGCTCACAGAGTTCTACAGCATTGGCTAGCGGCAAGAGCATGGAGCAGGAGGAGCAACAGCAGCAAGAGAAGAGAGAGAGAGACACACACATGACGTAGAGTACGACAGCGCATACAGAGCACGCAAGGTTGCAACGCATTGAGCGCAGTGTTGATCGCATGCATGCGGTACGTCACGTGTCGCTAGACTGACAGACGCACCAATAGTGCTGGCGAAAGCGCTGTCGTCAAACTCGCTCTGTGTGGCTAGAGACGCGACGTCGAGCGCACCATTGTGGCGCGGATGATGCCGTGCGGCTCGGACGTTGGGAGGAAGACCTCGCCGTGCGGGTGGATGTTCTTCAAGCCAAAGCGCGTGAGGTCGACCGGGAGGTTGTGCACGTTCGGCATCGTGATCGTGATGTCTTTCACGAACGGGCACTTGTTGAGCACGGCTTCGCCCATTTGGTAGAGCGTCGCCTGGACTGCGTCGCTCGGGACGCCGACGTCCGCTGGTCCCGCGAACGCGTCGAGCAGCACTTGCTTCACTTGCGCGCGCTGCGCAGCAAAGCACGAGCGCACGGCCTCGGACGTGAAGTTCCACGTCGCTTGAACGACCGTGCCGACAAGGCGGTCTGGCACATCCGGCAGCGTTGTGTAGTCGTCGCGGAAGAAGTCGACGAAGCTGCTCTGCGTCGTCTTCATCACGCGCCAGCCATCAATGCCTGCTGCGAGCGACACGACTGGCTCACCACCGTGCGGCGCCTTGCGTGCGATCGCGCTGTGTTGTGTTTGATAGATCAAGTACAAGAGAAGTGTTAGTACGAGTCGTGTAGGCGTTGTATGAAAGAGCGAGGAGAGTGATTGAGCAATGCGAAGGACGTACTAGGTGGTGGCTGTGCCGCTGTCGTTGCCGACGAACGCGTGGTGGTGCGGACGGACCTTGCCGGACGCGTCAGCGTTCACGACGCGCTCCCAGTGCGTCTCAAAGAGCTTCACCTTGGCGACGTCGATGATCTGCGGGTGCGTCTTGACAAAGTGCTTGGCGAGGATGATCGCAAAGTCCTCGATCGTCTCGAACTCGTGCTTCTTCGCGAGCACGTAGACCGTGTTCTTGACCGAGTCGGTCGGGAGCACGCCGCTGTTGTCACCGTTGTAGTACGCGCGCTCAGCCGGTCCTTCCAAGAGGATCTCGGCTTCGAGCTGCAGCACCGTGTGCTTGTCGGCCGCGCGCGTGACCTTGAGCAGCCGCACGCGGCCCTTGCCGTGCTCGTGCGTCAAGAGTTTCACGACCATCTTTGTGCGTTAGAGAGGAGACGGTGGAGAGAGGAAGGACGGGTGTGTGGCGGGAGGCTTGTGTGCGAGCGCGCGAATTGCCGAATGGCTCGAGATCGATCGAGGTGCAAGTGCAAGTGCCGCCTACGACTGCTCGAGCTTGACCAGCACGAGAGGATCGGGTCCTGTGTTCGCATTCAGCCTGGTGATCCCACTCTGAGTTCCTGCGTAGTGTGATCGTATGACGAGAGAGAGGATTCGAAAGCATCGATAGATTTAAGATAGACAAGAGTCGAAAGTGGGCATACCCTCACTTGTAGCACTATCGAGCATACTCACTTCAAGTCTAACGAAACCACGAGCGTTTCTCTGCTGCAAACGCAGTGAAGTCGTGACTGGCCAATCCTCCTCCTCGCCTCTCACACAAGGCTCACCACCACATCAAGCGCGCACGCACATCGTCGCCGACTTCGACGAGCTGCTTCCGCTTCCGATATGCCTGTCGCGATCACCGCAGCAACAGCGCTCCGTGCGCCGCGCGCGCTCCAGCCAGCGCTGTTCATCATGCGCGCACTCGCAACTGGCCGCGCATCTGTATCTGCGAGCCACACGACAGACGAGAGTAGCAGCACTTCGACACGCAAAGCGCGGGCCAGCAACGTGGGCCGCTTGAACCTGCTCTCCCCTGTCGGCAACGCCACTGGTGTGGACACTACTCCACACGCGACGGCTAGCAGCAAGAGCAACAACAACAAGAGCAACAACAAGAGCAATGGTAACCAAGCGCAAGAGTGGCGCCACCGCCCGGGTCACTACAGCTCGCATCGCCCAACGAACAAGCAGTGGTGGAAGCAAATGGACCGCGTGTCGTTCCGCAAGCTGCTCGAGGAGTGCATGGCAGTCGGCAAAGTCTCGTCAGTGCTGCGCAAGGTACGACGTGCGCTCTCACGTGCGTACGAGCTCATCTGGTGCGCGCCTTCCACTGACACTGACACACATTGCATCCACTGCTGCTCCTGCTACTACTACGACAGTACATGGACGAGTTCCCGATCCTGGACAACAAGTGGAGCGACCAGGAGCTCGTGCTCATCACCGGCGCGCTCATCAAGATGAACCGGAACGAGCTCGCGCTCGACGTCCTGCGCAATCAGTTCCAAGAGCCTGACCGCAATCGCTTGAACCGCGTCGCTGCCGAGTCGGCGCGGCTCGGGAACGCGCAAGTCGCGCTCGGGATCCTCGACATCGCCAAGCACTTTCGCATGGAGCCGGACGTGATCACGTACACGAGTGCGATCCACGCGTGTGCGCGCGGCGGTCGGTCGGACGTCCCAATGGCGCTGCAGCTCCTGAACGAGATGATCCAAAACGGCGTGGCGCCGAACCACCGCACGTACGGCGCTGCTGTGCTCGCGTACGCGCGCATGAACCGATGGGAGGAGATCGAAGAGCTCATGGACGCGATCCCGTACACGGACGACGGGAACAAGAGCGAGGTGTTTGCGTCGGCGATCATCACGTGCACGCGCAATCGGCAGTACCTCTTCGCCACGCGCTTGTTCACGATGCTGCTCGACCAGGGCATCTACCCAGGCGACAACCTCTGCAACGCGGCGCTGAGTGCGTGCGCGCGGACGTCAGACTTGCACCACCTGAACGTGATCTTCCGCCTCGTCGAGAAGCACGCGACGCCGACGATCTACACGTTCAACTCGATGATCTCGGCGTACGGCAATGCGCGCGACATGGACGAAGCGCTGCGCGTGTACGAGACCATGAAAGCGCGCGGCGTGCAGCCAGACGTCGTGACGTTCAACGCGCTGCTGCTGAGCGCTGTGCGGTCGCGCCACGTCGAAGTCGTGCCGCAGATCCTCGACATGATGGCGACGGAAGGCGTCAAGTGGGACGTCTACACGCTCAACATGCTCCTCGAAGGCTGCGTGATTGACGAAGACGCAACGCGCGCAGAGACGTACTGGGCCGCTGCGACAGACAAGAAGCACGCAACAGCGCCGCAAGACGTCCGGCTCGACCGCACGCACTTTGAGACGCTCATGGCCGTGTACACTGCAGCGAAGCAGTTTGACAAAGTGCTGTCGCTCTGGCGCGACAACTACACGTGTCGCCGCCGCGCGAAGAGCGCCAAGACGCTCAACTTCCTCGTGCGCGCGTGCAAAGAGCTCCGTGACGACGCGAGTGCGATCGCGCTCATGGACGAGTTCACTGGCCGCGGCCACGTCGCGTCGAGCGTCACGCACAACTACTTGCTCGCGACGTTCCTCGCTGCTGGCAAGTACGACCGCGCGCACGAGCACCTCGTGCAGATGGACCACGACGGCCTCGCCACGACGTTCTCGTTCACACTCTTGATGAAAGACCGCCTCGCAGCGCAGCTCGCGCAGTCGGCGGCGGCGCCTACGAGTCTCCACGCGACGAACGACGTGCTCGAGCTCTTCAAGATGTACATTGACGCGCGCGACCGACACGCCAAGTGGAACGCGCCGCTCCTGCACTTCCCGACGGACGCGCTCTACGTGATCGCTGCGCGCGCGGCGGAGCACATTGGCGCGCACGACGACCTCATTGGGATCTACAGCGAGTGCCCCGCGACGACGTCGATGGAAGTGAAGAAAGAGATTGCAAAGCGCGTGCTCGCGTCGTGCGAGACGGAAGGCGACTGGAAGACCGCCGTGCTCGTGTACGACGAGCTCACGGCGACGCTCGACGCCGACACGAATGTTGCGTTCTACGAGCAGGTCGTGAAGATCGTTGCGCGCGCCGGTGAGTTTGAGCAAGCACTCGATGTGAACGGCGGCGACTGGTACCGTCTCAACCGCACAGACAAAGGCTGGGGCTTCTAAGTGCGTGTGAGAGCGAGCGATGCGCGTCGCTGTCTCTTGTCGTTGTCTCTGAAGACGGAGACGCATGAGCGTTCGTCGTGACGAACTCGAATAGACGAATCGAGCTTTGCATGGACAGACGTGGTGGTCGTGAGATGGACGGAGAAGGAGGCGATGCAAGAGCATGGATTGACGGTGTCGCTGTTGGCTACGAGTGCAAGCGCGCTGGTGTAGAGTGCGATCGATGCCACGGAGGTCCCGAGCGTGCTGAGCTCACTCGATCCACTTGATCGAGCCGAGGATGAGATTCCGCGACGGCAGCGGCCCTGGCGACGGCACGAGCAGCACGAGCTTCCGCTCGTCTTCGCGCACTTCCTTGCTGTTGGATGCCACACAAACAGACAGATAGAGCAGGAGCATGTGAGTGTCGCTCGGTCATCGTTTACACACAGGCCCTCGTCGACAACAAGACGTACATGAAGACAAAGCCCGCAGCTGGTGCACTCACGAGCCACGACACGTCTGCTGGGTTTGCATCGCGGAGCTCCTGACCGCGACGCGCGTGCGCCACAGCAGCGAGCGAGTGCGCGAGGTCTTGCGACTTTTCGACCGGCACGACGCGCAGGCGCGCGAGCTTGTCTTCGGTCTGGCCGACTGGGAGCATCACGCCGGAGACTTTCATGTCTGTCGAGGCATTGCGAGCGTCGCTCTTGTCAGTTGACACTGCGAAGCGCCGATACGAGCACATGGCACGGACCTTTGATCGCGTAGAAGTCGACGTCGTCGAACGACACTTCCGTGATGCACGGCGAGTGCGTCGGGACTGCGAGCGCGAGCGAGTGCGCGCCGTAAAAGTACTCGCGCACGCGTGCGAGGCGCCGCGCAGACCGGTGCTTGCTGTTGAGCGGCACGACGCCGCCCGAGCGCGCGAGCTTGACGATCGAGAAGTTTGGCGTGTTCGCTGCTGTGGCTGCAAGCGAGCTCTGGAGACGGCTGAAGAGCCGATCTTGACCAATCACGAGCACGACGTCGGCTTCAAACGCAGTGATCGTGTCGACGAGCAAGTCGTAGCCAGCGCCATCGACCCAGCCGCACGTGTTGATCACGACGCCTGAGGCGTTCACTGACAAGCGAGTGTGCGTAGTAGGGATAGAGATCGAATGTGAGTGAGCTACGACTCGGAGAGAGATGAGCAGTGGCTGCCGACGACACACAAGACACGGAGCAAGGGATCCAAACCGTCGTCGTCACTCGCCATGCGCCGCTTGACAGCAGCTGCGAGCTGCTGGAGCTGGTGGCGGAACAGCTCCGGGTTCTCCGACATCGACGCATGTCCAAAGAAGTACGCGAGCGGGTTCGTCAGCACGAACTCTTCCTGTAGCAGCACGTGGACGTGCGTACAGCAGTCGGTCAGTCAGTCAATCAAGCGATCTGTCTTTGCATACAAGCACATCACGAGCGACTTGTTGTACCTCGACGTTGATCGAGTTCATGTCGAGCGGCGTCGCAGCGATCGTGCCAGGGACGCTCAAGCTGCCTTGACCGACGTCCAAGTCCACGAGCGTCGGCTTCTCGCCCAGCCGCAGCGCGTAGTTGAGCAAGATCTGCGCGAGCGTGGACTTGCCAGCGTCGACTGGACCGGCAATGAGCACGCGCGGACCCGACGAGCGCTTCGCAGCAGCGAGCTCGCGGCGGCGCTGGAGCTGCGAGTGGATGTTGAGGTAGCTGTTCATCGGCGTCTCCTCGGACGAGTACGCGACGTCCGGCTCGCCAGTGACTTCGAGCGTGCAGCCGTACCACGTGAAGACTGCGAGCTTCTTGTCGCGGAGCGTGTACTCGTGGTCGATCGCGAGCTCGACGCCAAAGAGCTCGGCCGAGCCGCTCTTGAGCGTGAGCTTGATCTCGCGCTGCGCGCCGACCTCGACGCGGTACTCGCACTCGCGCGCGAGCGTCACTTGCGTCGTTGCTGGTGTCGTCGTCGCCATGCTGCTCTTGCTCGGGTTGTGTTTGTGTTGCTGCGAATCGCTTGGTATCGATGGTGTGGCGCACACGACATCTGTGAGTGGGCTTTCTCATAGTGATTTCAATACTCAATGCGGCATTTCAGTCCTCATGACAAGTCAAGCAAGGACGATCGACGTACTTCGTCTCGCATGAGCATGACAAGAAGACAAAGAAGACCTCATGCAAGTGTGTGTGTGTGCGTATGTGCGCAGATACAGACGTGTGTGTTTTCATTTGTGTGTGTTTGTGTGCAAGCCACGATCGATCACTTGCTGCGCACGTCGCAGTCGCTCGCGATGTTCGGTCGCTTAGGTGATGACCGTCGGCGCGTTGCGGCCCGTGGCGTTCGCGAGGTCCGAGAGCTCCAAGCCGACAGCGATGAGCGGCGCAAGTGCCGTCGCAGCATCCTGGTTCAAGTTGCCGCTCGGCGCCTCGTACTTCTCAATGTACATGCGCACGGTCGCACCGGCGACGCCCGTGCCCGAGAGACGGAAGATCACGCGCGAGCCGTCCGCAAAGATGTAGCGAATGCCCTGGTGCGCCGACACGCTGCCGTCGACCGGGTCGAGGTACGTGAACTCGTCCGCGACCGAGATCGTGAAGCCGTTGATCTCCTTGCCCACGACGCCGTCAAACTTGGTCATCTTCGCAAACATCGCCTCGGCGCCAGCCTTGTCGACGTTCTCGTAGTCGTAGCGGCAGTAGTAGTTGCGGCCGTACTCGGCCCAGTGGCTCTTGACAATGTCTTCGACGCTCACGAGCGGCGCGCCTGGCGTCTGCTTCGACGCGAGGATCGAGAGCCACGCGAGCACGGCCCACATGCCGTCCTTCTCACGCACGTGGTTCGAGCCCGTGCCGAAGCTCTCCTCGCCGCAGATGAACGGCGTGTAGTCCTCCTTGCCGTAGATCTCCTTCGAGTCCATGAGGTTCCCAAAGAACTTCCAGCCCGTTGGGACCTCAAACAGCGCAATGCCGAGCTTCTTCGCGACCAAGTCGACCGCACCGCTCGTTGGCATCGAGCGCGCAACGCCGCGCAGACCCTTCTTCTGGAAGAACGGAATCACGTGCGCGTTCGCAGCGATGATCGCAAGCGAGTCCGACGGCGTGACGAAGAAGCGCTTGCCGAGGATCATGTTGCGGTCGGCGTCGCCGTCCCACGCAGCGCCGAACGACGGCGGCTCCGACGTCTGGCCGTACACTGGCAAGCCCTTGCGGTCGACGCCGAGAAGCTGGATGAGCTCCTTCGCGTACGTCAGGTTCGGGTCTGCGTGGCCGCCGTTGAAGTCCTCCTTCGGCGTGTTGTTGATCAGACTCGACGCTGGCGCGCCGAGCTCTTCGACAAACACGCGCTGCGCGTACGGACCCTGCACGCCCCACATCGAGTCGAGCACGAAGCTGAAGTCGTCGCGCGCAATCAGCGTCTTGATCGCGTTGAAGTCAAAGATCTTCTTGAGCAGCTCGACGTGGTCCTCCGCGGCGTCAAAGACCTCGACAACGACCGTGCGGCTGCCATCGGCGGCGCGCACCGACGTCTTGCCGACCTTGCTCGTGTCAATCGTCGGAAAGTCCTGCGCGATCGAGATCGTCGAGATCGTCTTCGTGATGTTGAAGATCTCATTCGTGACCTTCTCCGGCGCTGGACCGCCGTTCTCGCAGTTGTACTTGATGCCAAAGTCCTCGTCCGGGCCGCCTGGGTTGTGGCTCGCGCTCAAGATGAACGCACCGAACGCGACGCTGCCGCCCTCGCGCTCGCGAATGACTGCCGACGTCGCTGGCGTGCTCAACAGACCGTTCTGGCCGATCCAGAGACGGTCAACGCCAGCAGCGACTGCGATCTTCGCAATGATCTGGATCGCGTCCTTGTTGAAGTAGCGACCGTCGCCCGAGACCACGAGCGTGCCGCCCTGCACGTCCTTCGTCGGGAGCGCGTCAAAGACCGACTGCACAAAGTTGTGCAGGTAGTGGCCCTCCATGAACGTCTTCGTCTTCTTGCGAAGGCCCGACGTGCCCGGCTTCTGGTCCTTGATCGGCGCCGTCTTGACACTCGAGACCTTGAGCGGACCGAGACCCGGCTGCTCGGTCAAGTCGACCGTCGTGTCCTTGTACACGCCCGTGAGCACAGTCTTCTGCTCCGCGCTGTTGTTCACGACCGTGACTGAGCCCTCAAAGACCACGCCAGGCGCAAAGCCGACGTTGCCCGTGATCTTCAGGCGGTCACACTTGACCAGCGACGGCACGTTGCCACGCAGCGCGGCCTCGAGCTGCTGCACGAGCTTGAACTGCTTGCCATCGAGGTTCACGATCGGCGCGACGTTGTTGCGCTCCGGCGCCAAGACCGGGCGCTGGTCCTCCGTGATGATGTACGCGTCCGAGCGCAAGAGGAGCAGGTCGTCGCACTTCTTCACTGGCGCAAAGCGCGTGCGCGGGACGCACACTGCGCCAGCGCCGTCAAAGCACTCGATCGCAGCGCCCATGGCCGTCTCGAGCTGGAACACTGGCGTCGAGCTCGAGTCCTTCGGGTCCACGGTCTTCGAGTTCTTGATCATCGGCAAGCGGATCACGCCGCCCTGCTTCGTGAGCTCCTGCGCGAGCTTGTCGAGGCGGATCCAGAGGTTGTTCGTGTTGAAGAACCGGTGTTTGTTGATGTTCTGGAAGTCGCCCTCGTCCTCGGCCGCGCACTGCGCCGACTCGCGCAAGATGAGGCGGTTGTCCGACTTGCGCGTCGCGAGGTGGCCGCCCTTCTTGTCGTTCTCCGTGCGCTCGCAGCACTCCATCAGGAACGGCTTGCCCGACTGCGCAAAGTATGTGAGCAGGTCCAGGTCGAGCGACGCGCCGAGGTTGTCCGAGTTCGACACGAACATGTACTTGACGCCCTGCGCCAAGAGCTTCTCGAGCTTGCCAGAGCCCGCGAGCGACGGGTACAGGTCGCCGTGGCCAGGCGGGCACCACTCCTTTGACGGGTTCGTCTCGAGCGTCGCTGGCGCGAGCGTCGCGGCGTCGACCTTCGGCACCTTGTTCTGGAGCAGCTCGAGCTCCGGGTCCTCCACGAGCTCTGGGTACTTTGCGAGGTACTCGAGCGTGTCGGCGCTCGTGCTGAAGCTGTTCATGAGCACAAAGCGCACGTTCGACTGGTACGTGTTGCGGAGCTCGGTCACTTGCTTCGCCATGATGTCGAGGAACGTGTCGTCGCCCTTGACGTTCAGGAGCGACTTGGCCTTGTCAAGACCCATGCTCGTGCCGAGACCGCCGTTGAGCTTGAGCACGACCGTCTCCTTGAGCAGGCTCGGGTCCGCCTTGATCGACTCGCGAATGCTGCCGGCGCGGCCCTCAAGGTACGCAATGTCGTCCGACGGCGCGATCGAGGCTTCCGAGATCATGCCGCTCTCGCCGCTCACGAGCGCTTCGTACGAGTACTCGAACGCCTTGATCGCAGCTTCACTGAGGCCCGCAGCCTGCATCTTGGCGCGGAACGGAGAGAACTGGCTCGCCATGATGCCGCGTGGATCAACGAGGAGGAGGAGGTGGTGGGGGCGGTGGAGACGCGACGGAGAGCGCGACGCGGTGGAGAGCAGCAGTAGTGACGAGGACGCGGGGCGGAGGCAGCGACGAGCTAAGAAGATCGTTGTCCTCTTGAGCTTCTTCTTCGTCTGCGCGGCGGCGACCAAATCGGAGAATGAATGAGCGGCGGCAGCAGCAGCAGCAGCGGAGGCGGAGTGCTTCGAGCTTGTCGACCGAGCCAAGGCGGTTGCAGTGCTCATGAGCCTACTACATACATACATGGGACAAAGCTGCTGGTGCTTGGAGCGACACGACGTTCGTCCTTCGTGCAACCGCACCTCGCGATTTCGATCGAGGTGGTGGTATGCAATATTTGAAACTATACAACGAGCAAGAGAACAGCTCGAGGTTGCGCGAGGGAGTGCGCTCGCTTCGCGCGACAACACACGAATCTTTTGTGGGAAAAAGGGCTCATGCCTTTGAATTTCGATGCCAACAGCTCGTCGACGCATTGCCAAGAGCGCTTTCTTTACAAACCGCAAGTCAAGCGAGCCTTGTAGACATGATATTCCTGCTTTGTTTGATCGTGTCATCCAGAACCGCCGTGCGTCCCGCACATTTGGATCAAAAATCATCTCTATATTTTCATAGTCAGCTCTCTGACTATCGCTTTCAGCAGGGTCAATCGCTTTCTGCAGGGGTTCTTGGATAGAGCGCCTCAATGCGATGAGATCCGGACACGCACATATTGACGATCGAGCGCGAGCGAGTGCGTAGACCATCCGCTCTGTGGCGGTGCAGCGGTGGTGGACGATCTGGACGATCTCGCGCTTGTGTGTGTGTGTGTGTGTGTGTGTGTGTGCGAGAGAGCGCTGACGTCGGCCGCGTGGCAGCAGCACAAGCGACCAGCAGTCCCTCCTGCGTCGGACGAGCGATGTGGTGAGTGCGGGCAGGCAGCAACTCCTGCGAGTGTCCGCACTCGTGCGCCGCCGCTTGAAGCTGTTGGCGTAGCAACGTGGCGGCAACGCGGCGACGCAGCGTTGCGTTGTCTGCTCGTCGGCGTTGTTGTTTTTGCTGTTGGTGGTGTTGGTGTGCTGCGCGCATTGATGTCATGCTGGTGTTACTGTTGCTAGGCAGGCGAGAGCGAGAGCGCGAATACGCACACACGAGAGAGAGAGAGAGCGATGTGAAGAGATGCGGAGCGCCAAGCTCGTCGACTCGATGCGGTGCATTGTTGCACACGTGCGTGCGTGCGTGTGTGCTTCAGGACGCTATCGCTTGATCGAGTGCCTCTCACATGCATCGAGGCAAGAGCGACGTCTGGATGAGCTGCTTGAAAGAAGCTGCTCACTCGAAGAGCGTTCGTCTCAAGCGCGCAAGCGCTACGAAGACACAAGAGCGACAAAGCTTTCTTGGCAAGGGTCATATCGTGGAAACATGCTTGCTTGCTTGCCGACACGCACGCAGCCATGTCGTCACGCTTGAGCCTTGAGCTGTACGCACGCAGTGTAGCGTCTGCAAGTGTGCGATCTCAGCTGCAGCGTTGTCGTTACCGCAACGCAACGACATCAAATTCGCCACCGCAACGACATCCACGCAGCTTGCCATGGCTACGCTGTTGGCTCGCGATCCTGTCGAGGAGTGAAGTGCTTGAGTTGACATTGCACGCTAGAGGCTCGCGCATGAAGTGAGCATTGATCACTGTGACTACATACCGATTGTCATATACGAATACGCGCGCATGGAGCACATGTGCTCATGACTCTGCTTCGGCATCCGGTCTAAAGTGTCCTGAACAGTACGGCTTGATGAGCTTCATCTCAATCAGTCAAGAGCGTGTCGTGCACTGTACTGCATTCGTACTTATGGACGCATAGAACAGTGCGCGCACTCGGTTTTCCCTTCGACCAAAGCCAAAGCCAAAGCGACGAACGGAGCTGGTGCATCTGCGCGCGCGCGTGTGTGTGTGTGTCCTCTTCGTCGTTCCTCTCGATCCACTGTAATTGTCCTCACGATGTCGAAGCGCCCGCACGCGAGCATGTCGAGCGGCAGCGGCGGCGGCGGCGGCCTTCTCGGCAACATGCTCTCGTCGCTCTCGCGCACGAACGAGTCGGCGCAGTCGGCGCGGCGCGCAGAAGCGCAAGTGGCGCAGCTCACGGCCGGTCGAGGTCAAGCGATCGCAGTTGACGGCAAGTCTGTTGCACCGGACGTTGCGATTGCGCAGTTCCTCCAGGACATGCGCGCGACGATGGACGAAAAAGGCTTTGGCGCTGAGATCGAAGTGGAGCTGCGCTTTGGGAAGATCACGTCGTGTCTCCAGGACGCGCGCTGTCGACCGTCGCAGGAGGGCATGGACGCGGCCGTTGTGCTCTCGGACGAGCAGATGAAAGGCGTTGGAGCCAAGTTCGTGCCTGGCGTCGTCGAGTCCGAGTACCCCGCGTTCGCGAAAGGGCTCGAGTACTTGCTCAAGGGCGACGGCTTCAGCGAGCACGTCGAGAAGACAGTTGTGCACAACATGCCGCAGTCGAAGCGCATCATCGAAGCGGTGGATCTCAAGACTGGCGCACGCGGCTCGCCGCACGTGCAAGTGAAAGAGCGGCTCGGGTCGATCGACATCTTCTTGCCGCACTGCCAGTACGACTGCCGCGTCTCGGTCTCGTGCGAGTTCCCGCCGCGCGAGCTCCAGGGCGAGCTCGCAGAGATGCCAGCGGCCGAGAGCATTCGGCACAAGGACCGAACGTCAGCAGTTGGTCGCGAAGTGCGCGTGGACTTGACGAAAGTGCTCGAGGAGAACACGAACAAGCGGTCGTACGAAGTCGAAGTGGAGCTGAACCAGGCGGTCGTGGACGAGTGGCTCAAGCAGCCGGACGACAACGGCCAGAGCTGGCGTAGCGCGACGACGACGGCGTCGTACTTGTGGAAGATGGTCAAGTACTTCATGCCGAACTCGGGACAGGCGTTCAAGACGAACTGGGACTTTGCTGGCGCAACCGAAGTGCAGAACGCGTACCAGCTCCGCCTTGGTGTGCGCGGCAAGTTCAGCGGCACGATGCCAGTCGGCTTTGCGCGCTGGCACATCCCGCTCGTGAAGACGCGCGAGTACTTTGTGTCAGAGAAGACTGACGGTGTGCGGTACTTCCTGGTCGTCGCTGGCGGCACGGCTGTGCTTGTCGACCGCTCGAACGCACCGTTCACGGCGTCTGGACTCGAGCCGCTGACGATGCTGCTGCCAGAGGGCACGGTCCTCGACGGCGAGTTTGTGGTGCGTCCCTTGTTGATGTACCTTGCTGGTGTGTCGTGAGTCGTGTGTACTGACGCGCCAGTGCGTGTCTTGTGCATGTGTGTGGCGAGCAGCTCCACCAAAAGGACAAGCGCTACGTGTTCATGGTGTTTGACATCATCGCGACTGGCGCCTCGGCGCAGGACTCGCACGTGGACAAGCCGTTCACAGAGCGTCTGACGATCCTGAACGACTTCTTGTCGGACGAGTACGTCGATCTCTCTCTCTCTCTCTCTCTCTGCTTGTGCTGGTAGTGCGAGTGCATCTGTGCAGTAGAAGCTGCTCACTGGACTAACGAACTGCTGTTGATCCTATGCAACGCTTTGCAGCGGTCCGTACGCTGCAGGGATGCGCGATCTGAACTTGAGTCGCCACGCTGTCCTGCCGATCATCCGCAAGCGCTGGGTGCACGTGCGCCACATCACGGAGGTCTTTCGCCAGATCCAGCGCGTGCAGAAGCGCGACCAGAGCCTCGGTCGAATCTACAGCGACGACAAGCGCACGCACTACACGGACGGCATCGTGTTCTGTCCGAACACGCCGTACGTCCCAAACACGCACAAGGAGTACCTCAAGTGGAAGTGGTCGGACTTGATCACAGTAGACTTCCTCGCGCAGCTCAGCGAGAGCAACGCGGTCACGCTCACGTGCGGCGGTCCGCGCAACACGCACATTGAGCTCGACTCGATCGTCGTGCTCGACCCAAAGGACGTGCCGGTGGTCCAGAAGATCCTCCTGCGCTCGCCGAGTCGCTCGGCGATCCTCGAGTTTGGCTTCAACGCTGACAAGGGCTTCTGGAACTACAAGTGCGCGCGCCCGGACAAGGACAGCGCAAACTACATCCGCACGGTCCTCGGCTCGCTCGTGAACATGGCGGAAGCGATCTCGGAGGAAGAGCTGCAGTTCCGCTTGACGAACCCAAACGCCGAGCACTGGAACAACCACATGAAGAAGATGCGCCGCAGTCTTCTCGACCAAAAGTGACGACCGAGTTGACGGCGCTCGATCGATCTGCACGCCAGCAAGACGCTCTGCAGCCCACGCGGCGCGACGAAGACGCACGTTGAGCGCAGCAAGTGATAGAAAAATGACCCTGTCGGCGCCACGAAGACGAGCGCGCAGGAGGACGGATCCGCATCCGAATGGCACGAGACGATGACGAGCGCGCGCGCGGCTGGAGCAAACTCTCTCTCTCTCTCTCTCGTGTTCTATACATATAAGCAGATGCAAACGCGCCGTGCTCGATGACTGCTCGACTGCTGCTGCGACTGCGGTGACTGCTGACTACTAGTGGTGATGGCGGTGACAGGCAACTGACTGACTAACTGCACATGACAGCTGCAATGTCCACACGCTCGCGGGATCCTCGCACTCTCTCACGCACGCACACAGCGCAGACGATGGACGCTGCGTGCGTGCTCGACGTCCGATTATAAGACGCTTCGCCAGAGCTTGTTGAGCAGGTGCATGCACGCTTGGTTGTTTGTCACCCACACGATGAACTGTCATGCAAACAGAGAGAGAGCAAGAGCGCGTATGTGAGTGCACTGACAGCTACACACTTGTACAAGTGACGCAACGACAGAACGCACCTTTGCGCGCTGCGTGGGCGTGAGGATGTTCTGGAGCTTGTCCATCTCCATGTCTAGCGTCGTGTTCTTCTGGATCACTTCGGTCTTGAGCTCGTCCAGGAGCGACAGCGCGTTCTTGAGGTTCTGGCAAATGAGCGAGATCGAGCCGCTGTCGATACGCCACACGCACACACAGCAGCAGCGTCAGCATCGGCAGTCGACACGCCTGTCATCGTCACATAGTCACAATCACAATTGCAAACGCACCGCTGCTGCTGGATCTTCTTCTTCTGCTCCTCCGTCAGTCCGAGCTCCTTGGCCAAGATCACAGGCAAGCTCGTCTCGTCCTCTTCGTCCTGCCAGAAGCTGTCGTCCTGACGCAACGCCCAGATGCACATCTTTGTCACTTGCGTCGGCAGCAGCAGGCGCTCGATCTGGTGCAAGTGGTAGCTCAGCGCCGAGCGCCGACCGTGGCCGTAGTCCGAGTACTGCTCCTTGAAGTTGTCGATCTTCTCCGCGAGCTCCTTCTCCGACGCGCCGCGCTGGATCATCTGCTCGAGCTCTTCGCACACGCGGTTCTTCTCCTTCTCCTCTTGCTTCATCGCCTCCTTCCCGGCCTTGAGCTGTCCGCGCAGCTCCATGTTCTCGCGCTCGAGCTGGCGACAGCGCTCCTCGACGCCGAGGATGTGCTCGCGCTTGCGGCGACGGCACTCGCGCGCCGACTCGCGGTTCCGCTCGAGCTTCTGCTTGCGCTGGAGCGTCGTGAGCGTGTCGTCGCTCCCGCTGCTCGATGCGCGCTCCATCTTGGGCGTCGACAAGCCTGAGCTGAAGCTCGGCGTCGTGGCAGCCGACGCGATTGCTGCTACCGACACGCTCGCTGACTGCCGCTTCTGCGCAAGCGCCATGTTCGCCGACTCGAGGTGGCGCAGCAAGCCCTCTTGCGTCGCCGACATCGGCGTGCCGTTCAGGTTCTCTTTCCTAGTGAGTTGCTGCTTCTTCGCAGCAGGCGCCGTCGTAGCTGCTCCCGGCACAGCAGACGCAGCAGCAGCGCCGGCGCTCGTTGGCGTTGTCCGCGCAGACGCTAGCGGCGAGTCGTTCGCGCGCTTCTTGCCACGGCGCTTCGCAGCAGCAGCAGCTGCTGCAGCCGCCGCTGCTAGTCTCTCGGCCGAGCTACCCGTGCCCATTTGCACAGAGACCTGGAGCGACCCAGCTGCAGCTGTCGCAGTCGCTTGGCCACTCCCGCTCGCGAGCGTTGGCGTTGGCGTGGTTGTGGGGTGCCCGTGGCTCGGCGGCGCGCTAGTTGTCGTCGGCGCGCTAGTTGTCGTCGGCGCCGTGTTCGCCGCGGTCGCTGGCGTCGCGTGCGGCAGGAACGAGAGCGGGAGGCTACTCGCGACGTCGTCGTGGCCACCGAGGATCCGGAATGGGTCGTCGAGACCACCGGCACCGCTGCCCGGTGCGCTCATGTTCTCCGAGTTGAACAGAAGCCACGAAAAAATATCGCGGTTCGCCGTGTGGATGAGGTCGAGCTCGGCGGTCACGTCCCCAGGCGTGCCCGCGTCGAGGTGCAGGAGCGCATTTGCGCCGGTCGGCGCTGTGCTCGTCGAGCTCGTACTTGTCGACGGCGCGACTGCTGCTGCTGTCGCGACAGCCGTCGGCCCTCCTGGCGTGGCCAGCGCAGCAGCGGCAGGTGACACTGCAGTCGTCACGGCAGTCGGCTGCGGCGTGTGCATCGCGACGTCCTTCATCTCGGCGTCGCGGCGTCGGTTGTGTTGTGGGCAAGTGCGTGGTGGGCGATCGACGCGCTTCACTTACTCGCTTACTTGGATCGATCGATCGATCGCGCAACGACGCTTCTATCAATCGATTGTAGCTGGCTGTGTCGAGCTTCCACGATCTGTTGTTGCTGTGGCGACGACGTCTTCCGCGTGCGTCTCGCGTCTGGTGTGTCTTCTTGCCGTGTGTGTGTGTGTTGTGCGAGCGATTGATTGATCGAGATCGAGATGGAGCGCCACGACCGTCGTTCGCGGAGAGCGTTTGCTTTTTCCTGTTTGAGCGGCGCTCGCTGCTCACTTGCTTGTTCTGTTTGTTTAGTTTAAGTTTGCTTGCTCGCTTTTCTTTCCGGTTGTGAGTGCGTGTGATCGATTTGACTGGAATGGAGTATGGGGGAGGGAACGGCATAGTGACGGCAAGTGAAAATGAGCGACCAAGCAGCCCACACAGCGAGAAATTCAACCAGCCGGCGCGACTACTACCACGGATTCCACGTGTTGTGTTGCTCACGCGCCACCGACTGAGTGCGCGCGCCACCGACTCGCCGTGAAGCCCTAGGAATCCAGGCAGTAGCGTTTATATTCGATCAAGTACGATGCGCGTGACAGCGAGGACGTGGCAGGCACGAAACCGGCTGGTCCCAGACGCTCAAGCACATCATTTTCTCTTGCGAATTGTAACTCGCTGATGTTATTGCGCTAGTGACATTCGAGAGGGCATTTCGAAGCGAGACAGCGCGTCACGCCTCTCACGAAATGAATGGCGATCTCGAAGCGAAGCACTCGACACACTCACTCGAAGCGAACGAACGAACCTCGTGCATCTGGCGTCTCGCGTGGCTCTCAAGTGACTTGCGTGCGATGTGAGTGCATTGGCCTCAAGATACTGTCTCCTGAGAGCTTTGCTTTGCGTTTGGTTGTGTGTGTGTGTGTGTGTGTGTGCTTTTGCTGTAGTGCTGTAGTGCTGTAGAACTGGAACTGGAACTGCTACTGCTGGTTTTGAGCATGCGGTCTTGGCACGCACAGGAAAGGAAGGACGCCTGCCCGCGCGCGCACACACACACACTCTCTCTCTGTTCACTGCGTGCGCTCGGCGCCAGCAGCTCCATTGTCGCTCAAGCGCGACGAGCTCTCGCCGCCACCACCATGGTGTTCAACAGCGAACACGGCTTGTGTTCGTGTGTGTGTGTGTGGTGTGTGTGAACTGAGTGAACCAAGCAAAGCCAAGCAATCGAGCAAACGTATCCAAGCCAAGCCACACAAGCACACAAGGCTAGTCGAAAGCAGCGAGGTGGAGCGCGCGGATTGGCTCGATTACGCATGCGACACGCGCACGAGTGACGCAGCACGATTGTGACTGTCTGTGTGTGTCCACACAGGCCACAGACCCTGCCTTACCTCGCTCACCTGCTGAGTCGCTCTCGACTCATGCTCATGCACCAGCACAGCAGCTCAAGTGTGTATGAGGATCTCTTTAAGTCGCACCTGCTCACCGCAATGCAATGCTCGGTCGATCGAGCGACAGCCATAGCGACGGCCATAGCAATAGCAACAGCAACAGCAACAGGAGCAGCACCTCATGACGGCCAATGAGCTCGAGGTCATGCGCACGCGGTCATGCAGTCATGCAGCCGCACTGCGCACAGTACAGAGTCGCGATGCGCAGGAGCTCGCACAGGATTCACGACCGTCTTCGACGTCGACACCCAAGCCGGGCAGCCGCGCCGCGCCGCCTCGCAGACGACACACCCTCGATCGATCTCGACACGTACTTGCGTGCGTAGTACACACTACTAGTACATATGCGTGGATGTGTGCGCAGCGAGAGAGAGAGAGATGGAGATAAAAGAGATTCGCAATGCATCCATGTCATCCGTAGAAGCTGGCGTCGCGCTCGTCAAGGCGCTCGTCAAGGCGCTCGCCGGAGCAACAGCAGCTCAAGCAGCTCAGCAGATGCGAGCAGTGTCAATCTCTGTGTGTGCGTGTGTCGAGACTTCGAGCGGATTTCTTCTTCCTTCCACTCACCCGACACGACGCGCTCCACTCGACTGCTCTGTTGTTTGCATGCGTGCGTGCATGCTCCGATCTCTCTCGTTCATTTACGAGCTCATACTGACTGTCGAATGATCACTGCTGTGAACGCCAGCGAACAAGCGCAATGCTCACTCACTCACTCACTCACTCACTCACTCACTCACTCACTCACTCACTCACTCACTCACTCACTCACTCACTCACTTGCAGCGCCCACTCATTTGGTCCGACGATCATGCAGCAACTTCAGGAGCGGTCAAGCACTTGGCATGCGTGTCCACTCCGCTCGACTCCACATGGGCCACACACATAGCAGACGAATGACGACGCCTAGTGCGTCGACAAGCGCGCGCTATTGTGTGCGGAGACTGACCGATACGATCACGCTGCGAGCTCTGCACTCACTCTGTTGATATGTTCTTCTCTAAGAACGAGGTTGGTTGTGCATGACGAGAAGGAAGGCTGCTCACAACGAAAGCAGAGCATGAAGCGACACAGACACACTACACTAGACTCGAGGTCAGCAATGATGGGTTACGCGTCGCAATTTACACACATAACCCACTTCGCATTTGCCATACTGGGAAAACACCGACACAGCAATTGCTTCCGACATTGCTTCCGACACAGGCCACTGTTGAGGCGTATTGTTGTACACAAAGGTCCACAAATATGATCATTGTGTTGACACACCATTTTTGCCTTTGTGGGTGTGAAAAAAACAGATGGCGACTCATGAGCCTGAGCAAATGCGAGTTTGCAGGCGAGTTTGTAGGCGTAATGAGAGCCTCTGAAACGGCCTGTGAGGCGAGAAAACAAGGAAAAACGAAAACAGGCAAAACACAGTGCAGTCTCAGGCCAGATCCATGTGTGCTCGAGCCGGCAAATTCGCAAATGAGGCCGCAAACGCGTGTGAAGGGGCCAGTATTTTGAAAGGACCTCAAATAAGAGCGATTACGCTCTGCATATGATAGGATGAGCGGTTAATCATTCATGGCCGTTCACAATTGAGTGGCTCATATTGTGCGCCAACTCGACTTTGGCGATCAGTCGGCTTTTTCGCGCTCTACTGCACAAGACATCACCTCGCTCCACTACATCGTTCGTATGCATGTCTGCATGTTTTACCACGTCGGTCGGTGAGCGTCTGCACAGCAAGTGCAAGTGAGATCGATTGATCAGCTATATGTCGTGTGAACGCCTGCAACCGAGAGCAGCGCGCGTGTGTGTTCATATGCGAGGCTGTGAATGAGCTGCGCGACATGTGTTGAGCCCCCTTAAACTTTGTGTGCGAAGCGCCTTGCGCCGAGCGGTAACATCGTTGTTTGGGCAATGCATGAGTCGCACACCCTCTCATCAGCGCGCATATTGTATAACGAATGAAGGCATGTTTGAGATCGCACTCGAGTGTTGTATTCCTGCATGCTACTGCGGGTTGAGGCTGTTGTCGACGAGCGCCTCGTCCTCGCAGTACTTGTTGCGGACGAGGGCGCGGCGCTCCCTATGGAACTTAACAATGAGTGCGTGTGGCAGGTTCGAGGCCGGCTCCTCCGTCGGCTCCCAGTCGACGAGGAAGTACGTCGTCTTGGTCGCGCGGTCGTATCGGGTTGCCAGGACCTTGCGCACGTTGTGCAGCGGCTGCTCCGACAAGTCGCCGGCGATCTCGACCTCCGCTTCGTCGCTCGGCGCCACGATCCACTCCTCGATGTCGCTCGGCGTGATCGTCTTCTTGAGCGACGCGAGCGACTCGAAGATGACCGACAGCGCTTCGGCTTGCGTCTCCTTGTCGTTCGTCGTCTGGTTCAGCGCGGTGCGCAGCAAGCGAATCGCGTGCTGGTTGATGCGGAGCTCGAAAACGCTCCGCTTCAACGCCACGAGTTCCATGAACTCCGAGCGACTGCGGACAGTGGTGCGTGGTTGCGGCTTCTCTGGCATCGTTGACGTCGTGTGTGTGCTCGAGTGCGATTTCGAATGTGCACTACAGCTCGCAAGATCCATGACGCCAAGATCCACAGCAAGCAATCGGATGGACAGCAAGCAAGACCGAAACAAAGGCAATCAGGTATGTACTGTGCGTGGCGTTACTGCATGACATGACGCGCGTCTAGGCGGTCTGTGTCTTGAGAATGCTCTGTCCAGCGAGCGGAGATGGATCGACGATTGCGCCGGTATCGCGCAGAGCAGCAAAGTGGCGAATGCGCTCGTCTAGCGCTCCGCCTTTGTGAGCCCGACGCAGCAGCTTGAGCACAGACGACGCACCGACCGCACGCTCGCCTCGTTCGCGAAGAAAGCTGAGCACGCTGCCTTCAGCTTGCACTCCGAGTGCGTGAGCGCGAGTCTTGAAGTCAGGCGCGCTCTCGTCCAGGATGAAGCCGCCGTCGACGAACAGCTGCATGAACGCTACGATGTGCCTCGCGTCCGAGGTCGCTTGGCGGCTAGAGCCGCCAGACATCCACATCCGCGGCTCGCGAGTGAACCACTCGAACCAAACGGCGCGAAGGTGCGATGGCGATGACTTCTTCTTGCGCTTGCGCTCTGGCATGGAGCACTCACTCTGTTCCTGTGTACGCTGCTCTTGATCGTTGTTGTGCAGAACTTCAGCGACGCCGCGCTTGCCGAGTGTCGCTACCAGCGTCTCGAAGCGCTCTTCCCAGCGCTTGTTGATGTCGATAAGACTGGTAATGACAGCCGCCTGGTACTCGAGCGTGCTCTGGTTGTTGTTACTCGTTGTGCTGCTGCAGCTCGATGTGCTGCGCTTTGCGCTGCTCCGCGCGTTCAACCTCATCGACCAGCGTACCAAGTCGTCAACTGTGCGCCCGGCCGCTTCAACGCTCTCCTCGATTCGGACGACTGCAGGGCTTCGAACGGCGAGCTCTTTCAAGCGCGGGTAGTGATGAAGCACGCTCGCCGTACACAGCTCAAGCACTCGCCCGTCGACTTTGCAACCAGGCGTCGTGATGCCCGTGCACGACGCGAAGAGCAGCTTTTGAACGCTGTCAATCGCGTCGCGCTCGCCACTGTCGAAGCTGGCCAGATCCTGGAACGCCACCTCGTCGTTCGACTTCCAGCCCGAGAGCACGCGCGAGATCTTCTGGTCTTCGGCCGTGGTGTTGAAGACGTATGCGAACGCCTTGTTGGTGGACGTCATGCTCCAAGCTCCACGGTCGAAGATCCACTGAGCGCTCAACTCCGGATCGCCGTTCGCGTGCTGCGCTCCTCCTCGTCTGAACGAGTGAGACGTGAGCGCGCTGCCAGCTCCAGCGTCTTGTGCGATCCGCTTGAGGACGCGGTTCACATAGCTGTGGACCCCGGGCGCACGGTTCACAGCAACTCGTGGAGCATCTCTCTCAAGATTCGGCTGCGAGGGCGCGCTGCAGACTTCGAGGAGCTCGAGCAGCGGAACGGAGGAGAGAGTTTCGCAGTCGGCTTGGACGCTTGGCGTCGGTAGCTGCGTCAGAAGCGCGGGGCTTGGCGCTTGTTGCATCATCAGAGCCATCGCGACGGCGAAGACAGGACAAGTCAAGATGCTGTCGCGGTCCGGGAAGAGCGACAATCCCTGCTCCTCTGCTGTCTTCACGCGCACAAGACGCAGGAAGAGAGTGCCACTGGCACTGACGGAGAGACCAGTCTTGGAAACGAGCGAGAGGTCGGACGCGCGGCCGAACACGTGCCACATGAGGCAGAGGAGCGCGGCGTCTTCGTAGTCGGTAGAACTCGTAGCCGTCGTGTAGAGGTAGCGCATAAGACAGCTGAGATCCGCCTTCGTGCACGCTGGAGCCTTGTTGACCACCGTTCCGTTTGTCGCGAGAGACGCAGTGGCGCTCAAGTGTGCGTGCCATCTCGAGGAGCTTCTCGTTGGTAGCGGCCTTGAGCTGCTTGAACTCGTCGAGTACCCACTTCTTCACTTGTCTGTAGTAGGAGAGGACCGAGTTGACCTTTAGGTAGTCTCCTGTTGGGCCGCGCTCGAACGCCAGGTGCAAGGCAAACTTGTCCATCACAGTGAGAAGGGCGTTGCCGCTTGCGTCTCCTTGGATCATGACCGTGATCGTGTCGAGCGTGACGTGCTCTGCAGCTAGGAAGCGCTTGAACGCATTGATGCCCACGGACATCGCGGCCTTGGAGTTAGCGGGGACGAGCGCTTGCAAGCTCATCGTGACGGAGCGTCAAGTAGTAGAATGACAATGATCAGTTGCTGTATTGTGTGTGAACTTGTGTGTCTCCTTTCACGCACGCCCAGTGCGACAACATCGCTAAAGACAGTGTGTTGTCGGAACCTGGACAAGTATATTGGAAATACGCAGTTGTGTTGACTATTGTATAGTGCATATACATATTTTTCATTTGCTTCCGACAAAATATGTCGGAAGCTGTGTCGGAACTAAATGCCTAACCCTTTCAGCTCTCATTGGACACAAATTCAAGCAGAACATGCCGGTGATTCGACAAAATTTATCTAAGCATTCCTATTGGTCAATACTTCAATACTTAACACAAGTGAACAGTTAGCTTGTCGGAATAACGATCATATTCATCCATATCGGACAAAGTCGACTTTCAGTAACATTCAAATGTTCCAAAATCAACACTGTAAACTACTACAATGGCAGCAAAATCAACAACACTGTAAACTACCTACTCTATTCGTATGTCAACAACAACGATGTCGCGACACTGAGCTGCTGAGCTCCTGTCTTGCCTCCGCTCGACACTCTAGTGGGCACCAATCGCTCCCAACGCTAACACGCCTACTCTTGTTGATTTACTTGGAAGCGATTGTCTTGTTCTGTGGAGCTGCTGTTGAATAGAATGGCAAATTCTCACTTCGCGGCTCTGAAGGAGGATATCTCTGGTCATGTTGCTCTGCACTCGGTGTCGAGTGTGCAGCTTCGGCGACCTTGACGCAACCTGCTTTTTGGTTTGAGTGTGCTCATGAAGAAACCAAGTTGTTTTGCTCTCGCTCATGATCAATTACACGTCAATCACCTCTTGGTGGGACTGAAGTCAGCACTCCTAAAAGCGATTATCGTGCTATTGATGTGTTTGTTTGGTCAACGCTCAAGTATAGTTTGCGCCAAGGTCACTTGAGTCATCGCATGTCAACAGTACGATCATTTGGTAATCCGGTCATTTGGCAAGGTTGTGCTCGGGAGACGTCCTGAAGAGTTCGCGCATGGCTGCATCTTGTGGCGCCACTCGCGGCGATGCGGCAAAGTGAGACGCACGCAGCGACAAGAGCTGAACATGCAGGCGGTCCAGAAACTTGGCGTGATCCATTGCCTTGTCTCCCGCTGCGCGCTTCGACTCTCGGTGCACGACAAACGCATTGACTATCGCCATGTCCACCAAACCGAGAAAGAGCCCACGGTAGTATATTTTCAGGATCATCGACTGCAGCAACAAGTACCGCTGTAAGCGCAAATGGTCATGCACGTCCTCAGCGCCCATCCAGCGCTGGTAGTCGCGCATGACCGACGGGCACGCAACGGTCAATCTCTGACCGCCAGAGAGTCTTTGCTCTGATTGCATGTCATACATACAACAAGTCATGTAAGTAACATGTTGACACATACAACATGCGCGATTTCGACGTTTGAAGCACTCACCTCACGACTCCATCTCGCAACTGTCACCAGTGGCAAGAAGCTGGACTGGGCGGTTGTCCCACCAGACAAGAGCCGTCATGCTTGGGCAGCACTTGGCGACTGCAAAGCGCGTGGTACCTCGCGCAATCGCGTCAGGTCGTGGCCGGTTCTTCTCGGCTACGGCTGCCGCGTAGCCCAAGCGACTCGTCATGATCGTGGCGATGCTGTAGACACATCTGTACAGAGGCTGCAAAGCAAGCTGCACAGACGTGTAGAAGCGATCTGTCAGCAGACTCGACACCGAGTGCAGAGCAACATGACCAGAGATATCCTCCTTCAGAGCCGCGAAGTGAGAATTTGCCATTCTATTCAACAGCAGCTCCACAGAACAAGACAATCGCTTCCAAGTAAATCAACAAGAGTAGGCGTGTTAGCGTTGGGAGCGATTGGTGCCCACTAGAGTGTCGAGCGGAGGCAAGACAGGAGCTCAGCAGCTCAGTGTCGCGACATCGTTGTTGTTGACATACGAATAGAGTAGGTAGTTTACAGTGTTGTTGATTT
>QXDM01000163.1:0-110625 GCA_003730235.1 Pythium guiyangense
GGCGCGATCGCGCAAGAGTCGCTCAGCAACATCCGCACGGTGCACATGTTCAACCTCATCGAGTTCTTTGGCGCCAAGTACGGCGACGCACTCGCGTTCTCGACGAAAGCTGGGATCAAGCGAGGCTTCGCGGTCGGCTGGGGCACTGGCCTCATGTTCTTCACGCTCTACTACTGCACCTACGGCGTCGGTCTGTACATTGGTGCGCTCAAAGTGCAAACGACAACCTCGACGCAACACGTGCACGGGCAGCGGCTGCTTACGACGGCGGCAAAGTCCTCTCTGTCTTCTTCTGCACGACGTTGGGAGCGATGGCACTCGGCCAGGCGGGACACCAGCCTCCAAGCACTCTTCTCGGCGCGCGCGGCGGCGTTCGACGTCTTCAGCGTGATCAAGCGTGCGTCCACTGATCGACCCGCTGAGCGACGACGGCATTCAGCTGCCGGCGGTGCGCGGCGAGATCGAGCTGGACCGCGTGGCGTTCGCGTACCCGTCGCGGCCCGAGGTGGATGTGTGCAGCGAGTACTCGCTCACGATCCGCGCGGGCGAGACCGTGGCGCTCGTGGGTCCGAGCGGCAGCGGCAAGAGCACGGTGGTGTCGCTGCTCGAGCGGTTCTACGACCCGATGCGCGGGGAGCGTCAAGGTCGACGGCGTGGACGTGCGGTCGCTGAACTCAAGTGGCTGCGGCAGCAGATCGGTCTCGTGGGCCAGGAGCCGCGCTGTTCGCGACGTCGATCATGGAGAACATCCGGTACGGGCGCGCCGTCGGCGACGGACGCCGAGGTGGTGGAGGCAGCGAGATGGCGAACGCGTACAACTTCATCAAGGACTTTCCGCAGGGCTTTGCGACCGGAGTGGGGCGAGCGCGGCACGCAGCTCTCGGCGGCCAGAAGCAGCGCATCGCCATCGCGCGCGCGATCATCAAGAACCGCCCATTCTGCTGCTCGACGAGGCCACGAGCGCGCTCGACACGGAGATCGAGCGCATCGTGCAAGAGTCGCTCGACCGGCTCCTCGCCGCGTCCAAGCGCACGACGATCATCGTGGCGCACCGGCTGTCGACGATCCGGAACGCGAGCCGCATCGCCGTGCACAGCGGCGGCGCGATCGTCGAGATCGGCTCGCACGACGAGCTCATGGCGATCCCGAACGGACGCTACACCGCATGCTCGTGGAGGCGCAGACCAGCGATTCGATGGCGAAGCTACCGCACACAAGGCTAGTGCAGACGCTACGTTAGCTCCAGTCACACGTGCGAAAGCGCTATCGCGTCGGTCAAGTAGCGGCGCTGGAGGTGCTGTGGCAAGCGCTCGGAGCGAGGTCGTGAGCGTCGACGACGAAGAGGACGCGCTTGAGCTCGTCTCGCTCACTCAGATCTTCAAACTGAGCGCACCCGAGTGGAAGTTCATGGCGCTCGGAAGCGTCGGTGCGGTCCTGAACGCCGGCATGTTCCCGCTCTGGGCGGTCTTGTTGACCAAGATGACGACGCTCTTCTTCGAGTACGACAAGACCAAGCACGAGCTGCTCGTGGACGCGCGGTACTGGTCGCTTGGCTTTGTGTGCCTCGGCGTCAGCTTTGCGCTGTCGCTGATCATGAAGCACTACGGCTTTGGCGTCGCCTCACAGAAGCTCGTTGCGCGCATCCGACTCGCAGCCTTCAGCGCGATGCTGCGGCAAGAGATCGGCTGGTTCGACTTGGACGCGAACTCGTCCGGTGCGCTGGTCGCGCGGCTCGCGACGGACACTGCGACGCTGCAAGCCGTGACGTCCGACCTGCTGAATCAAGGACTCGTGAACGTCACGACGCTCGGCATTGGACTCGCTGTCTCGTTCTACTACAGCTGGCAGATGACGCTCGCGATCCTCGGCACAGTGCCGCTGCTAGTCTTCTCGGGTTTCATCCAAGCGCAGCAGATGAACGGCACGATCAACAAGAAGACCGCGAACGACGCCGACGCTGCTGCGGGGGTCTCTACTCGCCGAGGCGATCGACTCGATCCGTACAATGGTGTCGCTCGGTCGCGAGCAGGCGTTCAGTGCGGCGTACATCAGCTACCTCGGCGAGTCCAAGCACGCAGACACAAAGGTCGGGATCGTCGGTGGCGCTGCATCGGGGTTCGCTCAGGGCGTGATGTTCGTGAGCATGGGCTTTCTCGTCTGGATCGGCGGCAAGTGGGTCGCCGACGGTCTCATCACGCTCGAGGACGTCTTCATGGTCATCACAGTCATCCTCTTCAGTACCGTCGGCATCGGCATGGCGGCGCAGACAACGAGCGACGGTGCAAAGGCGAAGAAAGCAGCGAGCCGCGTGTTCAAGATCATCGACCGCGTGCCGGAGATCGACTCGACGTCGGCGAGCGCGGGCAAGGAGCTGGCGCGCGTGGAGGGCGAGATCGAGTTCCGGAACCTGACGTTCGCGTACCCGTCGCGTCCGGACGCGCAGATCTACAAGGGCTACAGCCTCAAGGTCGGTCGCGGGCAGACGGTGGCGCTCGTGGGTGCGAGCGGGAGCGGCAAGAGCACGGCGATCTCGCTCCTGGAGCGGTTCTACGACCCGAGCTCGGGGAGCGTGACGCTCGACGGCACGGACCTGCGCGAGCTGCGTCTGCCGTGGCTGCGCGAGCGCATCTCGCTCGTGAGCCAGGAGCCCGTTTTGTTCGCCGGCACGATCGCCGAGAACATCGCGATGGGCAAGCCGGGCGCCACGCGCGCCGAGGTGGAGGACGCGGCGCGCAAGGCGAACGCGTTCGACTTCATCGCGAACTTCCCGAACGGTTTTGACACGGACGTGGGCGACCGCGGCGCGCAGGTGTCGGGCGGCCAGAAGCAGCGCATCGCGATCGCGCGCGCGATCCTGCGCGACCCCGAGGTGCTGCTGCTCGACGAAGCCACGAGCGCGCTCGACAACGAGAGCGAGCGCGTCGTGCAGGCGTCGCTCGACAGGCTGCTGGCGCTCAAGCAGCGCACGACGATCATCGTGGCGCACCGGCTGTCGACGATCCGGAACGCCGACGTCATTGCCGTGACGCAGGACGGCGCGATCGTCGAGCAGGGCACGCACGACGAGCTCATGCGGCTGCCGAGCGGCGTGTACAAGGCGCTCGTTGCGAAGCAGCTCGGTAGTGGCGGCAATGGCGTGACGGCGGTGGTGCAGTAGAGAGTAGACAGTACACGTACATGTGCATGTGCATGCTTGAGAGAGAGCGCGCGCGAGAGAGAGAGAGAGACGTAGACGGCAAAGACAAAGAAGCTCCTTCCTGGTGACTCGCATGTACACTCTGTTGCGTTGAAGCGGCACTCAAGGTAGTGATGGCTGCTCTTGTTATCGGCCTTTTGTTCGCTTCAGTCTTGACGCCCCAGTCGCGGCCCTTGTGCTTGCCATGGGACTTGAGATTTGCAGCGACACTCATGTCGAACGACTCGACAGTGTGGACAGCTGTGACATTGTCGAGTGCCTCGCATCGAGACCCAAGTCGCTTGGAGCGACGATGCTCAGTCCGACGTCACTGCATTGAGTCGTCGAGTGGGAATCGCGAGGTGTGAACTTGCCATGGTTCAGTTGCTCGAGACACCGACTTCGTACTGAGCGAGCTTTGGTGGTTCGGCTTGAGACTCGGAGCTAAGTGGTTCACGTCGAGAGTCTTGGCGCCATTTACACAAGGGACTGACTGACTGACTGTATCACGTCAATGCAACGTGGTGCTCGATAGTGAAGAAAACCAGCCGCCCAGCAAGCCATGTCGTAGCACAATAACAAAGTGATTATAATATTCATTGTAGAAACAGATACTTGTATGGGTTTCAATAGACAAATAACTGCAGGATCATACAAAACAACTCGAAACGCCCTGCTTCAAAGCATACCCTTGTATAGCGATGACCGCAGTGATTCAACCACTATTCACAAAGCCCAATTAATTTGTTGGATTCTGCCCATCACCTCTGTTTTTCTTGGGTTTAGAGAACGGCGACCCATACAAACATCAAGTCATTGTGCTGAAACTCTGAAAGTGCATGTTGTGTGTGTCGCGCACGGCGGTTCATACCGCAACTTGCGTCGACTCGTCCAGACCACGCACTCGAGAGAGACGTGAGCACTTCGGCACTTCGACTCGTGTGCGCACAAGCGAACTCGAACGCGACCAGAGAAGAACGCGACACGATCGATCGAGTAAGTGCGTGAGCGCAAGCGTGCAGACGAGATGGCAAACATCACGACCGCAGACACGGGCGCGGAAGAGGTCGCTCCCGAGGACTTCAACCCGTCGCAGTCGATCCGCAATGGTCTGCGCACGTACGGCTGGATCGCGCTCGTCGGCTGGTGCGCGTTCGAAGTGTTGCGGCGCAAGCTCGCGCGCGCGTACTACTGCCGCGCGCGCTCGGGCGAGACGACGTGCCCGACAGTCGAAAGCGCCAAGACGCAGCCGGCGTTCCGCTGGATCTGGCCGCTCTACACCACGAGCGACGACGCCGTGTTCCAGCACTGCGGCCTCGACACGCTCTTCTTCCTGCGCTTCCTGCGCCTCGTGCAAAAGGTCGCAGGGCTTGCGATCCTGCTCTCAGGCGCGCTCTTCCCGATCTACTACTACGCTGGCACGCCAGGCGACGACTCGCTCTACCGCATGACGCTCTCGAGCCTCAGTAGCAAGGAGCCGTGGCGATTCTGGTTCACGGTCGGGACGATGTACCTCGTCACAGCGTGGACGTGCTACTTGCTCTGGCGCGAGTTCGAGGAGTTTGTCAAGCGCCGGCACGAGTTCATGGGCCGCAAGGGCTCGCAGCAGTACTCGGTCATCCTCAACGGCCTCCCGAAGCACCTCTCGACGCAGCAGACGCTGCGGAACTACCTCAACCTGCTCTTCCCGCGCCAGGTCCTCCACGTGTACGTCGCGCTCGAGTGCGGCGACCTCGAAAAGCTCGTGGCCGAGCGCGCCAAAGTGCGCAACAAGCTCGAGCACGCGCTCGCGCTGAGCGCCAAGACGGGCGACCGCGTGCTCACGCGCGAGCGTCCGTGCGGCGCCAAGGTCGACGCCGTGGAGCTGTACCAGGGCCAGCTCAAAAGCCTGAACGAAGCCGTGGAGATGGAGGTGCGCGTGATCCTGCGCAACCAAGCGGCGCTCGCGAGCCAGATGCTCGAGGCGAGCACGGACGGCGAGGGGCAGTACCAGTTCACGCCGACGGCCGAGGACCGCGTCATGCCGACGATCCAGACAGCTGAAGCTGACGAAGCGAAGGGCGTCGAGTCGGCGTATATCAAGGGCCTGCGCCAGGAGCGCAAGGGCATCAAGAGCACGGGCATCATGCGCGGCGCGGGCTTTGTGACGTTCAACAGCCTCAAGGCCGCGCAGGCGGCGCAGCAAGTGCTCCAGAGCTCGGACCCGACGAAGATGCAGATCGAAGCGGCACCGCACGTGGACAACGTCGTGTGGGAGAACATTGGCGTGTCGTACAACCAGAAGTCGACCTGGCTCCTCATCTCCGTGGCGTTCACGAGCGCGATCATCGTGTTCTGGACCATCCCGACGGGCTTTGTCGTGTCACTCTCCAAGGTCGACTCGCTCAAGAAGAACTGGGAGTGGCTCGCGGGCGTCGTCGAGGACAACCCGTGGCTCGGCCAAGTGCTCGAGCAGCTCTCGCCGCTCATGCTCTCGGTCATGAGCGCGCTCGCGCCAATCATCTTTGGGATCCTGTCCAAGCGTGAGGGCCACGCGACGGCGTCGCAGGTCACGACGTCGCTCCTGAACAAGCTCGTGGCGTACCAGGTCTTCCTCGTCTTCTTGCTCCCGATCATCGGCGGGACGCTCATTGACACGGTCATGGGGCAAGCGAAGGACGGCGAGGACCTCAAAGACATCGGCACGCTCGTGAAGAAAGTGAGCAAGGCGATCCCGCAGCAGTCGTCATTCTTCGTGACGTTCGTGATCGTCCAGACGTTCGTGAACCTCACGCTCGAGTTCCTGCGCGTCACGCCGCTCATCAAGGCGTACATCTACCACGTCTTTGCGCCCAAGCTGACGCCGCGCGAGCGCTCGTCGCCCTGGTTCGGCCTCGCGCCGCTGTCCGTGCCGGGCGACTTTGGCGCGACCGACGGCCTCTCGCAGTACTACACCGTGCTCATCTTCGTGCTCGTGTTCTGCGGCGTCGCGCCGATCATGAGCTACTTTGCGTTCCTGTACCTGTTCCTGTCCGAGGTCGTGTACCGCTGGGGCGTGCTCTGCGTCCACGACCCGTCACCGCACAGCGACGGCGCGTACTTCCCGTCGCTCTATCGCTTCTGCATCGGCGCGCTCATCTTTGCGCAAGTCATCATCGCGACGCTGCTCGGGACGAAGGAAGTGGCGCTCCCAGCGACGTTCTCGCTCATTCTCCCGTTCCTCACGGCGCTCTTCCACCTCTTCATCAACGCGCGGTACCCGCGCACGGCCATGAACTTGCCGCTCGACGAGTGCGTCTTGATCGACTCGCGCCGCGCGCACCAGCGCGAGGACCTCGAGAAAATCCTCGAGGACGTGTACAAGCAGCCGGCGATGACTGAGCGCGCGCCGCTCGAGCCCGACTACCAGGGCCTCTCGAGCGACCCGAACGACGCGAACCGGATCTCGTCGCCGCCGTCTGAGGTATGCTAAGGCGCTGCATCTGTCGCCACGCAGTGAGAGAAGAGAGAAGGAGAGAGACGATGATGATCTCGTACGAGAGAGAGAGAGAGACGTCGACTCGCTGCTGCTGCTTGTAACATCAACCGATATACACGACGACGTCGTTGCATCGGTGCGTCTCGATCCGACAGACAGCGTGACTGAGCTCTTCTCTCTGTGTGTGTGTGTCTTGCTCTGTATGTAGAACGTCTTCATCATGGGCGACGCGAGCACGGGGACCCTCAGTCCAGACGACGACCGCCCACCGCGCTTCCAGGGCCAACTCTACGGCTGAGCCACCACTGAAGCGCTCCGACTCCTACTGCCACTCACGCGTCAGTACATTCACTATCGCACTGTATCTGTACATCATCATCCTCGCGCGCCTGCGACGAGCCCACACATGGCTGCGCGCAGCTGGTTGAACGACTCGATTCGAATGCAGCGGACAGCTGGTGCCGCCTGGTTCGCGCCTGCGAGTGCGTGGCGTCCAACGCCGTTTCCTCTTCCTGCTGCTGCTCTCTACCAGTGCCACATGACGCGAGCGTCTGGATGACCAGACGCACATGCGCTTCTCTCTCATTCGTTCTCGTTCTCTCTCTCGCTTGCTCGCTCGTGCGCACACGCAAGCTCACGCACCGAGCTGCTCGCATCACGCACTCGTGCTGTCCACGCACTGCTGCTCGCGCTCGTACTGCTGCTCTGTGTGCGCCATCGCTCCAGCACGCGCGCGCTGTTGCTCTTCTCCACTGCCGCCGTCACTTCAAACCCACTCGCCACCACGACGCGCTACGCACTCGCCTCTGCGTCGACCGCCATCACGGACGGCACGACGACGTCGCTCTCGCCGCGCTACAGCGAAATGAACTCGCCCGTGGCGTTCTCGAGCATCGCAGTCTCGCAGTCGGAGCGCAGTCGCAGCAGCAGCTACACGAGCAGCGACGCGCGTGCGCTGCCCAAGTACTTGCATCCGCAGCACGTGCGCGAGCGCGAGCTCCCGCCCGCGTCTTCGAGCAATCCGCTCCCAGTGCTCGTGCACGTGAAGAAAGAGCGCGTGCTCCTGATCACGCTCGTGTGCAGCAGCGCGATCGCTGCGCTCGTGCTCGTGGTCTCGCGTGGCATCGTCGTCGCGCGCTTCGAGACGACGCCGCAGGACGCAGCGAGTCACCGTCGCACCATCGACGACTACAACTTCTACGTCGGCGCCGTGACGTCGCTCGCAGTCAAGCCGCTGCTAGCGCTTGTCGCCGCTGTCGTGCCCATGGCGCTCCTGTGCTTTGCCACGCAGGCGTACATGCAGAAGCAGCGGTCGTGGCACGCGCACGTCGCGATCTTCGTCGTCACGAACGCGATCGTGTGGCTACTCAGCAACGGCTTCCACGCCGCGAACGTCCAGCTCCGCGCGCCGCGCATCGAGTCGGTGCTCCGGAGCACCGACCTTGCCGTCACAGCAGCAGACGCATCAACGAGCGCTGTTGCGAGCTCCACGACGGCGCGGACATCCGCAAGACTCGCTGATGTGCGCGACTCGATCCTTCGCAGCGCACTTGCGCAGTCGACTGCCACTGCACCGATGACGTGCGAGCGCGAGTCGCCGCGGCGCCTGCCTGCAGTCGTCGACTTTGGCTTCCCAGCGCACGCGTGGCTCCAGGACGTGCTCCCGACTGCAGTCGCGCCAGTCGAGACGCTCGCGCTCAGCGTCGCAGACATGGTGGCATCGGCTGCGAGCGAAAGCCGTGCGCACCTGCCGATCACACCGAGTGCGGCGCAGGACCTCTTCACGACTGCGCTCAGCCTCATGAACGACTTCTTTCGCGACCCAGCGACGTCCAACAGAGTCTCGAGCAACAGCTCTGAAGCGCTTGCGCTCGATCTCCCGAGCGACGTCGCCAGCAGCAGCAGTGATGCTACTAGCGCAGCGACAGCAACAAGCGAGATCGCGTTGCTCGACGCCATGCACTCCACGCTCCGCACAGTCTTCAACGCGTCGTCGCCGCTCACGCACTTCCGCGCGTTCGAGACCGAGCGCGCGACGGTCGAGTTTGCGCGCTACGAGCTGTCGCCGCAGATCTCGTTCGACGCCGTGACGTTCGACGTTCCGCTCGAGGCGAGTGCACTCGCGCGGCGTGTGGCGCTTGAGAGCGGCAGTGACACGACGCGCGAGGTGCGGTACGCAGCTCAGGACGGCGTGTTTGAGATCAACGCGAAGGAGGAGTGCAGCGCGCTCGGGTGCGTCGTGAGCCCCAACGGCGTGCCGCTGACGACTGCGCGCGTGGACTTTGGGAGCCAAGTGCGCGCTCTGGCGGTCTGTCTCGACAGCACGACTGGCAAAGAAGACTGGCGCGCAACGCTCCGTGGCGCCTGCGCAGCGACCTCGAAGAGCTCGGCGCTCGTGTTCAGCTTTGCAAAGCGCATCGCAGGCGGTGCGCTCGAGGTCGCACGCAACAGCTCTGCGACGCTCGTGACGCTCACGAACGCGACCAAGTTCTACACCGTCACGGTCGGGCGTCTCGCGTGGCGCGTGACCGACATCGCCGAGGCGTTCCACGCGACGTGCGAAGCAGACGAAGGCTGCGAAGGGCTCACGCTCCCACTGCAGCAACAACAAGACTCGGCGGCATCAGATCGCCACGTCGTTGTTGGCCTAGCGCAGCTCCCGCAGGCGCAAGTGTACTCGCGCGAGTCGCAACAGCTCTGGGGCACGCTGCTCGTTGGCACGAACGTCCAGGAGATCGACGACGGCGGTGCGCTCAAGAGCGACTTTGTCTTCCCACGCAACTTTGAGCGCGTCGTCGGGTGGGACGGCGCGATCCAGGGCCCGGCGTGCGAGGTCGAGCGCGAGCGGTTCCTCGCGCGCGTCGTGCGCGACCACCTCTTCTCGGAGGACTCGAGGCAGCCAGCGTACTCGGCCGCGCTCTTCTGGCTCCTCCAGCGCGCTGTCGTGCACGACGCGCAGTTGCTTTCAGCGGAAGGAGCGACGACGACGCTTGCGTTCTCTGGCAACGTCGCAGTCGTCGACGCAGAGCTCTCGGTGCCGCGGTACTCGGCGATCCTCACGTGCGCTGGCTGCGGCGTGCTGCTCGTGCTCGCACTGGCCGTGCAGCTCGGCGGCAAGCGCCGCGAAGCGCACATCGAGCGGTTCTTCCGTCCGCACCAGCTCGCGCAGCTCGTGCTCGGCGACAATCCGCTGCCGCAGCACTTGATCAAGTGCGACTTGCTGCACGTCGCGAACGACCGACTCGGGAGCTCGGAGCACCTCGACGAGTTCGAGATCTCGGGCCTCGCGCTGCGCCACTGCAAGGACCCTGGGAACGTCCTGTACGTCCCCAAGCAGCTCTCAACGTCGTCTTCGTCATTCTCGTCAGCAACATGACGCTAGTGTCTGTCTGTACCATATCAATGCAAACAAACGCGCATGCTAACGCTCGTAGACGTCGTCAGTCGAGAGCACGTGCGCGTACACGTTGGACTCTCATCCAGTGCTCGTACGTTCGTACGTTTGCTTGGCGTTGAGTCGCGGGTAGTACTAGAAAACTGTATCCAGCCCAGTGGGTTCAGTCGGTGCACCACCACCTGCTCTCTCTCTCTCTGCTCGCTACATGCGATCACTCGCAAACTCGCGCCGGCAGCCCCACACACACGCGCGCAGCACCGCACAACCAAAGAGCCATGGCGGGCGGCTCGCCGATTGGAACGGGCGAGAACGTCGAGCTCTGGCTCACGTACTTGAGCCTCCTCGTCGCGTGCGTCGTGGTGCTCGAGCAACTGCTGCACCAGCTCAAGCGCAAGCTCGAGCGGTACCCAAAGTACCTCGAAATGCTCAACAAGACGTTTGGTGGTACGTAGCTGCGTGTGTGTGTGCAGTCTTTCGCATGCGCTCTGTCATCACAGCGTCTGCTCACACAACCGCTCATGCGCACGACAGAGCTCATGATCCTCGGACTCGTCGGACTCGTGCTCAAGATCTACAAGGAGACGACGCACGCGGATCCGTACAGCCGCGCGCTCGTGGCGTTCCAAGCCGCTGACCTCACGATCTTCATCCTCGCCATGGCGCTCATCTTCCAAGCCATCTGCGTCTTCTTCCTCCTCCGACGCACGAACGTCCAGGTCGACAAAGCCGAGCTTATCAGCTCTGCGCACTTGCTCGACGCGATCCTCACGAACGCAGCAACGGGTGCACAAGCGTCGTTGCGCTTCCCGCTGCTCACACGCGCACAGAACTCTACGAAAGCGACGCGCATCAGTGCGAGCGACTACCCCGAGCTCCTGCGCATGCGGCTGCTGCGCCACTTCTTCCTGCGCACGTACGGCCTCCCCGAGCTCTTTCCGTTCTCCAAGTACCTCCGCCAGGCACAGGACAACCAGATCACGCACATGATCGACGTCGAGACGTCGACGTGGATCGTGCTGCTCGCCATCGCGTGGGGCATCGAAGGGCTCTCGGAGCTCGGCCAGCGCTTCTCAGACGTGACCGAGCGCCGCGCGGTCGTGTACGTCTTCATGCTCTTCTCGTGGCTCTCGGTGCTGCTGCACGTCGCAGTGCTCGCGTACTTGCGCTGGGCGGTCGAGCAGCTCCTGTCGGTCGCCGGCGAGCGCTTTGGCCGCTCGACGCAGCTCACGTGTCTTCGCGCCGCGGCGGCGCACGAGACGCAGAGCGTGAACGAAGAGAGCGTCGCAGATGCGATCGCCGCGATGGAGAGCGTGCGCGAGCGCGAGAAGAAGACTGCGCGCCGCCGCATCCACCTCACGCGCCACGACACGGGCTTCCAGCTCATCGCGACGATCTACCGCAACGTCTGCGCCAAGTGCTGCAAGCCAAAGCGCCGCGAAGATGCACTCGAGGACGCAGAGGCTGGTGCCGCAACGGACACGACGGCGCCGCCACGCGCTGCGCTCTCGCTGCGCTGGTTCTCGCGCAAAGCCTGGCACTTTGTCGTCATGGCGCTGCTCATGCTCAACGGCTTCTACGTCGCACTGTTCTTCCAGTGCGTGCTCCGCGAGCTCATCGCGGACTACGAGGACTTTGACCCGGTCCTTGTGGCGCTCACGCCCGTGCCGTGCCTCGTGAACGTCGTGTTCTTCCAGAGCCGCATCCTTCGGCACTTTGTGCTCGTCTCGAGCATCGTGCGCGTCGATGACACGGCGCTCAGCGACGTGATCGACAACTTCACTGAGACTGTGCGGCTGCGCGCCGAGTTCGTTGCGACAGTCATGGCGTTCATGGACGCGAGCGGCCTCACAGTCGCCGAATTGGACGCAGAGCTGCGCGCAAAGGACGCTGATGCAACGGGACTGCTGGAGATCGAGGACGTCCGGCGCGTGCTCCAGCGCTTTGGCTTCACGCTCTCGTACTTTCGCTTCAACTCGGTCGCGAAGCTGCTCTTTGACCTCCGTGGCTCGCAACTCGCGTACGCGCAAGTGACGGCGCTGCTCACGTTCGCACAGCAGCACGACACGGTGCGACGTCTGTACAACGACACGAAGCAGTTGGACGCGAGTGGCGCCAGCAGTGCTAGCGACAACGTGCTCCGCTCCGACGCATCGCTGCCGCTCTCAACAGGTAGCCGACCTCCGCAACTCGTGCGCCGTGAGAGCGCGAGCGCCGCGCGGTCGCTCTACCAACTCGACTTTACGCTCCTCGACTCATCGGTCCTGCACACGAGCGCCGGTGGCACGACGACAGCAACGACGACGACGCATGTGCGTCTCTAGCGTCGTCGTCGACCGCGGCTATTGACCTCCAGCTGTGCGATTGAGAAAGTCAAGTCAATCATCAGGAAGTGATCGTCTGAAGCGATACTGACCAATACGTCCAGCAGCACCAGCACTTCCACGTACGCACCTCTTCTCGACCGCCGCACAGTCTCGATCGCCACGAGCTTGCGAACTCAAGCACCACGCCAGGATACGGAGGTGCTGATGAGGTTGAGCAGCTCATTCAAGTGCACTATATTTCGTAAATATTTGTGAGTACTCCTTCCAGCTTGAGGTTTAATTCGGATGTATTTTGAGTTAAATATGTCTATTTAAGTAATTAAATCCATAAATCGCAGGAATGTTCGAGAGCCAAACAAACAGCGTGTGCTCGCGATCATTGACCATCACATCGTCGTCGTTGTCGTCGTCCACGTCAGCAGCAGCAGCATGGCCGCCGAGCAAGCGAAAGACCGCGGCAACCGCTCGTTCAGCGCAGGCAACTACGCTGATGCAATCGCGAGCTTCTCAGAGGCGATCGCGTTCCACGCGCGCAGCGGCGAGGGCAACGCGCACGTGTACTACTCGAACCGCTCGGCCGCGCACCTGAAGCTCGGCGACGGCGCCAAGGCGCTCGCAGATGCCGAGCAGTGCGTGACGCTCAAGCGCGACTGGACCAAGGGCTACTCGCGCAAAGGCGCAGCGCTGTACCACCTCGAACGCTACGCCGACGCGTACCGCGCGTACCAGGACGGCCTTGCGCTCGAAGCCTCGAACGCCGTGCTGCTCGACGGGTTGCGCTCGGTGGAGCAACGCATGGCGGCGCCTGCTGCCGCTGCGAGCGCTGCTCCGCGCACTGCGACGCGCCCGTCGACGTCGGCAAAGACCGTGAAGGAGTACGTCGCGGCTGACAAGGCGGCGCTGTTCCAGCTCTTCCAGTTCGCGATGCGCTGCGTGCTGCTGCTGCTGTTCGTGCTCTACTGGGCCCCGCTCGTCGTGCCGAGCCACGTGGCGTTCAGCTCGTTCTTCAAGGTCGCGCTGTTCAATCACGTGAGCTACCTCATGTTCACGCACGGCGTGCCCAAGTGGCAAGCGGCGTACGCGCAGCGCCTGGTGCTCGACCCGTCGACGCAGGCGCTGTTCTTCTGCCTCGTCTTCTGGGTCTCGGCGCCGTTTGCGCTCGCGATGATCCCAGTCATGCTCATCGAGACGGTCCACTTGGCGGCGTACGCGTCCGGTCTGCTCCACGTGCTCAAGCTCGCAAGCGTCGCAGACGCTGCTGGCAAGGTCCTGACGCCTGTGGCTGGCGCGGTCATGCGCGACGCGGCATTCGCGGCGCTGCCGCCGGCGTCCAAGTGGGCGAAGCTGTACCACCGCATGCCGCAAGTGGCGGCGAGCGTCGAGGTCGCGATCGGCCTCGCGCTGCTGCTCGAGATGCTCACGCCGGCGCGCAACTTCTTGCTCACGCTGCTCTACTGGCAGCTCCTGCGCGTGCGCTACATGATCAACCCACAGCTCCAGGAGGCCTTCCGCGTGCTCAACGCGGCGATCCTGACGCTCGTGCACCACCCGCGGTGCCCAGCGCTCGTCGCGCGCGCGTACACAAAGGTGCAGACGTTCGCGAGCAGCATGGCCGACATGGCGCAGCAGCAGCAACAACAGACGGCGGGCGGCGGCCTCGCGAGCAAGTGCTCGATCATGTAGAGAGAGAGAGGAGATCTAGGCGGTCGTGTGGTAGAGCGACCGAGAGAGAGAGAGACGTAGCGACTGCATGTGAACGAAGAGAGAGAGAGAGGAAGCGAGAGAGGAGACGCGTTCTATCAGTCGTTCGTTCAGTCGTGTGGCTACTCGTCGTCTGACGACTCGTCGATCACAATCACGTCCCATGCGCGCGGCGCTCGAGCTCGGAGCGTCGGACCGCCAGTGCGCGCCGGCGGCGGAGCGCGCGAGCGAGCGCGTGGCTTCTGCTGCTGCTTTATCGCCTGCTGGATCGACTGCTGGCGACTGCGCGGCGACGCAAACGTCTCCGTTGCAGGTGCAGATGCCTGCGCTGGAGCTGCTGGCTGTGGCGATGGCGACGGCGAAGCTGGCGCAGACGCGACGCGCTCTGGCTCTGGCGTTGGTGCGTCCGCTTGCTGCTCCTGCTCCTGCGCTGGTGCCGCGTCAGTCGTCGCGTCGTTCGCGTCCGCGATCTCAATGACTGCGCTTGTGTCCTGCGCGTCATCTGCTGCTGCTGCCGTTTTCGTCGTGGATGCCTCTGCTGCGGTGGCGGTGACGGCGTCCACGCTCTTGCTCGCAGCCATCGCCGCGGCGTTCGACTCGCTCAACTGCCGCATGCGCACTGCGGGTGTGAAGTACGGGTCTTCGTCGCGCATGCCCTGGATGTCGCGGATGCGCTGGCGCACTTCGCTCGACTCGCGCTTGGGCTGCGACGTCGCTTTGCGCTTGCGCTCAGTCGTCAGCGTGCGCCGCGCCGTCGAGGTCTGCGCGCCACTCGCCGCGTTGATCGCGCGGCGACAGCGGAACGCGAGCGCTGTGACGTAGTTCTCGACCCACGTCGTGTTGGGGAACGACCCCGTGGGGTTCGCGTCCGCAAAGAGCTGGAGCTTCCAGACGTGGCTCAGGTACTCGTCGAGGCCGTAGCACTCGACGCCCTGGAGCAGGAGAATGTCGTGGCGCGGCGAGTTCCACCAGCGCGGGAACTCGTTCTTGCCCGCGTCGGTCGCACGGAGCGCCGTCACGACGCGGTCGACGATGTCCAGGAGCTGATTCGGCGGCAGCACGAGGATCTGCGTGCGCAAGAGGCGGAAGAGATCCACGCGCTGGAGCAGTCGGCGGCACTGCGTCGTCGTGAGCAGCCAGTAGCCGCGCTTGCCACCGAGGATCGAGTTGCCCGGCGCTGCGGCTTGCGCTGCGAGCTCGTCAGGCGTCGCGGTCGGGTACTGCGCGCGCAAGCGACAGCAGCGCTCGAGGTCGAGCGCTTCGTACAAGAGCTCAGTCATGGGCTGGTCCGCGATGCCCAGGAGCTCGTCCTGGAGGAAGTAGCGCCACTTCTCAAGCCGCTCCGTGTCGTCGCGGCACGTGCGCGTGTCTGGGATCCCAAACGCGAACGTGATCTTCGCGAACCGGTTGTGGCGCGAGCTGCTGAACGGCGTCACAGGAAGTGACGACGCCATGCGCAGGGGCGGCTGGAGACCGTTCGCGGTCCCTGCCGCGCCAGCGCCGTAGTACCCAGCGACCTGGTACACTGGCGTCGCCGCAGGTGGTGCGTGCGGGAACTGCGGCCGAGGCTGCTGCGATGCCGACACGGCTTGGCTTTGCTGCCGCAGCTTCCGCGCGTTCGTCCACGCTGCGATGACTGACCGCACGCGTCGCGTGAGCGTTGCGACAGTTGGCCACGTGAGCGCGTCGTGGTGCGACGCGCGGTCGCCAAAGAGCGACGACTGCTCCACGAGCTGCCGCGGCAGTGCACGTCCTTTGAACCAGCCGTCTTTGAAGACGTACAGGAGCAGAATGACGTCGTCGACGACCGAGAGCCACCACGGCGCAACGGCGTCCGCGCCGCCAATGTCTGGCAGTGCGCGCAGACGGCGCAGTGCGTCCTTTCGCTCCACACGCGCTTTCATCTCGTCACTCGGCGACAGCGCTGGCGCTGCAGGAGGACTTGTCGGCGTGTTGTCTGCAGACTCAGAGGCCTTCGCTGCCGCTTCACTTGGCGCTGGCTTGGCAGCGTCCTCTGCGTCCTTTGATGGCGGCGACTGTGCATCCGTCGCAGTGTCAGTTGGTGCGCTCGCACTCGCAGGCGCAGTCGCAGTTGCGTCTGGCGCTGCGTCAGTAGTGATGTCCTTCGCCTCGTCAGCTACTGGTGTTGAAGCAGCAGCGTCGTCACTTGTCGTCGTGGCAGGAGCGTCCTCTGACGACGCAGCAGGTGCGCTCGTCTCTTGCGCCTCTGCTGCAGTCGTCGCGCTGTCTCCTGCACTCGCACTGGCGTCTGCTGATGAAGCATCCGCTTCACTCGGCACTGCGTCTGACACAGGCGCAGGAGCGGCGGCATCAAGCGTCTCGGCCGCAGGAGCAGCGGCGTCGAGTGTCTCGGCGTCTGCTTCTGGTCCTGCAGCAGCGTCGCTCTCAGCTGCGTCTGTGCGCGCGGCGCGCAACTTCGCAAAAGCGGCGGCGTCCGGGAGCGTTCCCGTGCTGAGGACTTCGCGCACTTGCTCGCGCGAGAGCAGCTGGAGGTCGTTGAGGAGCGAGACTATGGGCGACGGCGCGCCGATCTTGGACCAAATGATCTTCTGCACGAGGAACATGCGCTCGATCTGCTGGAGCCGCGCGCTCGCTTCGCGCTGCGCCTTGATCGACGACGGCTTGATGCGCAAGTTCTTCGGCAGCTGCACGAGGCTCATGCGCGCCGAGCCGAGGTCGCGCAGCACGAGCGCCGTGAAGTCGAACCGGTCCGAGAAGCTGTCGATCATCGCGAGCTTCTTCGTGCTCGAGAGCGGCTCGGGCATCTCGCCGTTGCTCATGGGCGTCGTGTTGACGACCGCCGTGCCCGCGGCAATGTGCACCAAGTGCACGACGTACTGCTGCGCGTACGTCTTGAGGTCCGCGAGCGCGTACGACTTGAGGTAGTGGCAGCTCGCGAGCATCTCGTCCCAGCGCCCGTAGCCAAACGTCGCGAGCAAGTCGCCGATGCGCTCAGTGTACATCGACACCGGCGGCACCTCGGGCTTCTGCTGCTTCACGCGCTGCTTCGCGCTCAGTCCGCGCGCAAAGTCGTCGTCTGCGAGGTCATCATCGTCCGAGTCGTCATCGTCTTCGGACGACGACGAGATGACAAACTCGTCGTTGTCCTGCAAACGCGTGGGCTTCTTGCTCTTCTGGCGCGCGGCCCGCGCATTCGTCGCTTCGTTGTCGCTCTCGTCGATCAAGTACGACTTGACGGGTCGGCGCCGGCGCTTCTTGAGCGGCGACGGCTCCACGGGCTTGTCGTCGACTTCTTGGAGACCGATGACCTTGGTCCAGAAGTCTGGGTCGTCGAGTGCCACTTGCTCGTCCGGATTCGTCGAGCTCACGAACGTCGCCTTGGAGAACGACGACATGAGGCTCTTCTTCGTGTCGTCGGCGTTCGCCTTCGGGTCGTGCACGATCTTCGTACTGCGGTCGAGGATCTGGTCGATGCTCTCTTCGCTAAAGCGCTTGCTCGCGGCCTCGGCGTCGCCGTCCTTCTCCTCCTTGAAGATCTCGTACGCGCCGTGCTTGAGCAAGTGCTCGATCTCGTCCTTCGACGGGCCGTTCACGCGCGACTTGCTCGCAGACGCCTTTGTGAGGAGCCCGCCAGCGGTGTCCTTGCTCCGGATGCCGCCGAGCACGGCTTGGTCGAGCCCGAGCTTGAGCGACGCCTGGTGGAACATGTGGAGCTCGTAGGTCTTGGACGTGAGGAGGCGGTAGATCTTGACGCTCTTCTTCTGGCCGATGCGGTGGCACCGCGCCTGCGCCTGCAGGTCGTTCTGCGGGTTCCAGTCGCTGTCGTAGATGATCACCGTGTCTGCGGCGGTCAAGTTGATGCCGACGCCGCCGGCGCGCGTGCTCAAGAGCATCACGAACGCCGCGCTGTCCGGCGCGCAGAACCGGTCGATCGCCGCCTGCCGGTCGTTGCCCGTGATGTTGCCGTCGATGCGCTCGCAGTTGTACGCGCGCAGGCGCAAGTAGTCCTGGAGGATGTCGAGCATGATCTTGAACTGCGAGAAGACGAGCACGCGGTGGCCGTTCGCTTGGAGCCGCGGCAGGAGCTTGTCGAGGAGCACGAGCTTCCCAGACGACGTCACGAGGATCTCCTGGATCTGCGTCGTCATCTCGCGCTCCGTGAGCGCGTTGCTGCTCTTGTTCTGCTGCTGCAGCCGAATGATCTCCTGCTCCTCGACGCCCTTGATCAAGAACGGGTGGTTGCAGCACTTGCGCAGCTCCATCGCGACGTTCATGAGGCTCGGCGTCTGCGCCTTCTTGCGTCCGCGCTGCACCAGAGGGAGAGCAAGAGAGACCGCGGGTGAGCAATAGACCACACGATAGACAGAGACAGAGAGAGAGGCAGGAAGGACGCACCGCGAGGAACTCGGTGTTCATCTCGTAGATCGCGCGGTAGTACTGCTTCTGGAGCACCGTGAGCTCGACCTCGACGATCGTCTCTTCCTTTGGCGCGAGCGACTTCTCGACGTCCTCCTTCATGCGCCGGAGCAAGAACGGCTTAAGCTCCGAGTGGAGCTGCTCGACCTGTGTCATGTCTTTGAGGTCACCGAAGCGCTCGAGGAAGTGGTCCATCGAGTCGAAGCGGTCCTTGTCGAGGAAGTTGAGCAGCGTCCAGAGCTCCTCGACGTTGTTCTGCAGCGGCGTGCCTGTGAGCAGCAGGATCGAGTCGTACTTGAAGTTCTTGTGGATGAGCGACGAGAGCTTCGAGCTCTTGTTCTTCAGCCGGTGCGCCTCGTCCACCACGAGCGCCTGCCACTGCACGCGCGTGAGCTTGGAGAAGTCGCTCGTCGCGCACATCTCGGGCGTCGTGATGAGCACGTCGAAGCGGTAGTAGTCGCGCTTGGACCGCGACACGACTGACGCAGTCGACTGCTTGTGCGACCGCGCCGTCGCGCTGCGCGCAGCAGTTGCGTCGGCGCGCGCGTACTCCTCCTCGGTCAGGAAGAACTCGTACTCTTGCAGGTGCTGCCGCGCGCTCGCCGAGCCGTGGTACACGACGGCGTTCAGGTGCGTCCATGTGTTGAACTCGCGCTGCCAGTGCCCGAGCGTCGAGAGCGGCGCGATGATCAAGTATGGACCAGGGAGCTCTTCGACGACCGCGAGGTGGTTCACAAACGTCACGGTCTGCACGGTCTTGCCGAGCCCCATCTCGTCCGCGAGCAGCGAGTTGCGGTGTTGGTACCAGTTGAACAGGATCCAATTCACGCCCGTGAGCTGGTAGTCGCGCAGCTCAAACGCGTTCCCGTCGCGGAACGGCGGCGTGTTCGTGGTCGAGTACCCGCGGAACTTGATCTTCCGGTGCTTCTTCTGCGACGCGCTCGCGGACGACTGCGCCGTGCGGCGGTGGCGCTGCGCCGCGCGCACGAGCCGGTCTTCGTACGCGGCGACGGCGGCGTCGTCCTTCACGTCGTCCTCGCGCTCCCACGTGAGCTCGTCGTACGCGAGCGACTTCCACTTGATGTAGAAGTACCGGAACTTGGTCTCGTCTTCGTCGTCCGAGTCCTCGGGCAAGAAGCCGTCGCCCGGATGGTCCTGGATGTCGAGGATGCGGTCGACGATGCGGAACTCTGGGCTGAAGTACTCGTCGCCGTAGCTGCTCGTGCCGCTGTAGAGCCCCATGAGCTCCTTGTCGCGGAAGCGCTGGATCTTGCCTTTCGCGTTCTTGTCGACCTCAAGCAGCGCCTTCTCCGTCTCCCAGCTCACGTGGAGGTACGAGAGGCCCTTCCACTTGACGAGGAAGCGCTCCTCCGTCTGCGAGACCTCGGAGATGTTGATCGGCGTCGACGCCGACTTGCCAGCCGACGGCGGCTTGACTGGCGTCGTCATAGGCTCGGGCTTTGCGGCAGCGTCGCTTGCTGGCGCGCTAGCATCCTCCATGACAACGTCGCCATCGCCAGTTGCAGCAGGCGACGGACTCGAAGGTGCCGGCTCAGTAGCTGCAGCGTCGTTGGCTGCTGTCGGCTCCTTGTCCTTCGTCGCGTCGTCGCCAGCAGCCTCAGTCTTTGGCTCTAGCGCCGCTGGCTTTGCACTGTCGCCAGTCGCTTCGTTGTCATCGTCGTCGGCCAAGAAGATGGACATGTTGGTGAGGAAGCGCGTGCTCTTGTTCGCGCAGATGCGCGTCCACTCCTTCAGCGTGTGCTCCTCGCGCGCAATGACCTTGTCGATCACGAACGACTTGTCGTCGTCCGCTGCGCTCTGGCTCGCGCCTTTGCTCGCGCTCGCCTCGGTCTCGCTCATGAGGAACTCGTCGTCCGAGTCCTCTGACTCGGAGCCAGAGCTCGCGGCTTTTGCCTTGCGCTTCGACTTGGACGACGACGACGCGGTCTTGCGCGATGACTTGGACGTCGACGCTTTGCGGGTCCCGCGCTGTCGCTCGTGGCGCTGCGGTGCAAGAGACAACACGTGTCGACACGTCACGACCCACTTACTGATTCGTCCACGAACAACCGACTCACACAGACAGAGACGCAGTGACGCACCGGCTTAGCAATGTACTCGAGGCGCGGGTCGTCGTAGTCTTCGTCCAAGCCGCCAAACGCGACGACCGCCTTGCGCGCGCGGCCGCTGCGACGGCGACTGCTCTCGTCAGCTTCGGATACGGAGGACGATCCGTCGGCTTCGTCGTCCTCTGCGTCGTCCGCTTCTTCTTCTGCCTGCATCTGCACGACGCGGCGCCAGTGTGCTGTCAGTCCGACGCAAGTGGTTGATTGAGCGAGTGTGGCTTCTGCAAGGCGCGCGTACCTGCGCTTCGCTCTGTGGTTCATACGCGTCGTCGTCGTTCACTTTGCCGTCCGTGTCCTCGTCGTCACTGTCGTCGTCTAGCGGTCGCGGCCGCTTCTTCGAGGCGCCAATCGCTTGCTTACGGCCAACTGAACCGCTCTCGTCGCCATCGTCGTCCACTGTGTCAGAGGACGCGTACGGCACTGCGACGCGTGTGCGGAGCTTGGGGCGAGTCTGTCCGACACATTTGCCCATGCGCAATACAAACAAGTGTGAGCGTGACGACACACACAAGCGAACACTTCAAGAGAGATGCGTGGAGCACGCACTGTCAGCGGCGTTGCGTGGTCGGATTCGGAGTCCGAGTCGTTGATCTCGACGACCGGTGGTGCGCTCGTCGATGCTGGCTCCGAGTGTCGTGTGCCCTGTGCACAACAGACGACAGTAACGTAAGCGGAACGTCAGATTCGCAGAATCGCATAGGTGCACGACCGTCAGACACACGCGCACGTCATGAAGACGCACCATGTTGCGTCAATGCGGGAGACACACACACAGACACTCGTGCTTTGCGTGCGGTGATCCTTACGAACCAGTCGGTGCAAGTGTGTCCCGCCCTTTTTTCCTATTTCGGCATGTCTTGGTTTCACTATCAAGCAGCAAACGTACCGCGAACGATAGTGATAAAAATGAGTATTTGACAAAGCAACACACCTTGATTGTGTCACTATCAAAACCAAGGGAGCATACATTTCTCCAGTATGCACACAATAACATCAAAAACTAAAATAGCGAGAAAGAAATAGAACCCATTAAAATCGCTCATGAAATGAATGGTGGTCGTTGTCCAACGGTCCTTCAAGCCACAAAGAATGCTTTGCAAACGCGTCCGTAGGCGTTCAACATCAAACGTCTGTCATTTGATCATGTGCAGATCAAGACAAGGACGTTGTACCAACACTTAATGCCAACAGTCAAATACTACTCCGTTCCAGAACTACTGCACCAAATTGGAAAATTGCTCTCTGATTGGCGAAAGAAGTACGCCTCGCGCTGCGATTGGAAGCTTCTGAACGAGCGAGACACGAGGAGCATTTTGAGGTGCCTACTTCCATTCAAATCGAAGAATTGGCGCGAACCAGCATGCCGAGCGCTCAAACATGCTTGCCGCTTGCAACACAAATGCTCTCACTCTAGATTTCGCCCACCCGACCGCATGTCTCTCGAACGCAAGACCAAGAAGAAGCACCTCTCTCCACGCGACCGCGAAGTTGACCTCTCCGCGCTCCTTACGCAGTCAAGCAACCCTAAACTCGAGCGCGGAGCGCTTGCCGTGACCGCCGCGACCCACGACATAGCTCGGCAAACAGCAGGGCGCATATGGAGGCGCGCCGTCGCAAACTTTGCGCAGTCGGGCGTCTTCGAGAGCAAGAGGAACATGAAGCAAACCAGTCGAAAGAAGTTTGATCAAAGTGCAGCGCTCGAGCAGTTGCGATCGGTCGCACCAGAGCAGCCGGACACCATTCGAGCAGCAGCAGCCACATGTAGCGTTGCTCCGACGACGCTTTTCGTGAGACTAGAGGCGGCATGCTTCACGTAGCGTCGGTCGTCGTGAAGCCAACATTGTCCGACGAGCACAAGCGCGCTCAATTACAGCACTGTGTATCGCACGTCAACCGAACCACGCTTACGTTCGACGACATGGAGCAGATCGTGGATCTTGACGAGAGGCTCTTCTACTTGAAGCGCACGAAGAGCCGCGTGGTGGCGCTAGTCGACGAGCTCGACCCATTCCAGCGCGTGCGCAACAAGCGCCACATCCCACGCGTGATGGTGCTCGCCGCCGTAGCACGACCACGATGGGATCCAAGCACGTCGTCGCACTGGGACGGCATAGTCGGGGTCTGGGCGTTTCTAGATTACGAGCACGCATGCAGAAGCAGCCGCAACAGAGCAGCGGGGACACTTGTACCGAAAGAGCGCCCGGTCACGAAGGCGACATATCGCGACATGCTGGTGAACCACGTGCTCCCAGCCCTCGTCATTAAGTGCCAACTAGCTATGCGCGGCGGACGCGTGGTCTTGCAGCAAGACAATGCCCGGCCGCACATCGATCCGAGTGGCGTGGCGTTCAGAGCTGCGGTGTCCGCAACAGGGATGGAGATTGAGCTGCACTTCCAGCCAGGCAACTCTCCTGATCTGAACGTCTTGGATCTTGGTGTATTCACCGCGATCCAAGCACATCGACGGCGTAAGCCAGCTCGCAATCCCAGCGAACTCGCAACTGCAGTGAGCGTCGCATTCGCCAAACTCCTGGCGTCGACGATCAATGCAGCATTCCTGTCTATGCAGTGTGTCATGAACGACTGCATTCGAGTCGCGGGAGACAACATGTTCAAGACCACGCACATGTCAAAGCAGCGACTGGAGCGGGAGGGACGACTTCCGCGTAGTATTCGTTGCTCATGTGAGCTGTCAGCAAGTGTGTCATACCGGTTATACAATAACAGAGTCGAAGTTGGTGCTTTTGATTCGGAACATAGTGAATAGTGGGATGGTGCAGTAGTTCTGGAACGGACCAGTAGGCAGCAAGGACACCTCACGTAAATGACCAAAACGGATATCGGAGCACGCTGACCCGACAAAATTGTAATCGTATGCAACTAGTCCACAGGTATAGAGATCTAAGAGCAGATCATACCCCAGCTTACACAGAGCCATAATAGTATATTGTAGACCAATCTGAAACGGACATGCATTCCGATTGACCACTTGAGACTTGAAATCAAAACTGCAACACTCTTCGTTAGTTGCTCTTGACGTAAACACAGTGTACGCTTACAACGAGGGTCTCATAACAGTGTCTATGAACCAGCACCCAGACGACTATAATGCTAATCAGGTAGCATTTGCCTTGAACGCATCAAGGGGAAAGCGTCGCCAGGCAACGCCACCGTTCAAACTTCAACTTCAACGACAATGTACGCTTACTCACAGTCCTCGCTCGTTTTGTGACGCGTTTCTTTCACACTACGTTTTGGCTGACATGAGTGAGTGTGCAAGGTCAAATCCACAAGTGAGCCAAGAAGCTAATCCACACACTTGGTATTAGTACTCTTTCTTCGGCGATAAGAAAAGCACGCCGTGTTTCGATGGCGCACACAGACAGTTGAGTCCACCAGGGTTTTGTTTTGCTGTTCATGCCAAATTCCTCGTTCAGCGAGGACGCCATGGGTTTGTTCAAGCACAAGCATTGTGCGTTTTTGTGTCTGAGCTTATTCGTTGTATGACATGTTGCTTCCCTATGAATGTGTGTGCTCAAGTGCGCACGCACATGTCGTCGACTATTTTACTTTTGGCCATGTTTAAGTTAGCTACTACTGCGCCTATAGTGCATGGATGAAGTACTCAGTGGCACGTAAAACACTTGATTGGAGAAAAGGCGCATGCGAATATCGGTCAGCGGTGTCTTCACTAGATATTAATAGCGGCAGATGATTGATTTCGATAGGAAGTAGGATTCAGCAAATGCACTTATATAGTGCAGATCACCCGCAAGCCTCGAACCTATGTTCGCCAGATAGGGCGTGTACGTAAGGGTTACTATCTGTTGTATGGTTGTAAGGTACCTATTGGGCATGTTTGCTTCTGAGTTAGTATCAAGGAGTGCGAACAACAGTATTAGATGTAAATTGTAATTCCCATAAAGTCGGTAGCAGCGTCAATGAGCGTGGTAATCGCAAATGTGTGGATAAATATACTCCCAATGCGTGATAGAGGTAGCTTTGTAAAATAGATTGGTTAAAGGCGAATGAAATGGATTTTCTGTCGTAGAATACCTTGTAGGGTATCGGAATAGCAATAGTTTCGGGTGTGTATGTCATGCAAGCATACGCGAGCTGGATCGGTTTGCAGTGTGGAAGCCGCACGCGCATCGCAGAAGGTGGAATCCTAAAGCTGAAGTCGCATGGACAACCACCAACTTACACTGACCTAAGAGGGTTGTCGAGGTTTGGACACTTGAGCTGGCCAAGGTGAGTATATTAAGGATTCTTTACTTGATTCTAAAGGCTACAAAATTATAGCAGTAATACAGTGTGACACGATTTAGATGCCTCCGGGCCAGATATGCAAAATGCATTGACTTTAAGTGTCATTAAAGGTACTACTGTATTGCATGACACCCCCTTCAAAACGATCTGAAGCGCAGCGCAACTGGCCTCAATTTACTACCAACGGTTCCAAGATCGGGATCAATTTTGGAACGCGCACCTTTCACGAGCAAATTTGTCCTGTTTGTTCTCACACAACATGGAGTATTCAAATCTTGTCACGTTGTAAGTTTGCTGGCAGAAGTTGGTGTCGACCTGAGCCACGATAGTTAGTAGTACTCATTACTCATTTATAGTAAGTACGTATGATAACCTTGCCAGCACAGAGATTTAAGATCACAGGCGACACTAGCTAACGCGATACCATACACATTTCGTTATAGACAGTGCTGATACAGACGCGCTTGCCGACTGGGAAAATTGGACTCGGTTAAGGTGGTACAACTACGTCATTTGTTATGTAGTGAGCCATGCTCACTCACTCCACCTGGAGTTTACTTTGACGTAACAATTGTGTACGCTAACAACTCAAGGGGGTATTGTAGTCTAATTAATATACTATAACAAACCACTCTATCGATAACCATCCTGTATTTTGTCGCGAAAAATCAAGGGGTCTAAGCAATCCGTCATCACCCACGCCCAAACAAAGGCTACAACGTACTCCCACTCATCATTCTCCTTTGACGAATGTACTCTGTCACCCCACGTTTTGGCTGGCACACACGAGTGAGTGCGGTATTGGTCAAACCCACATGTGAGCCAAAAAGATAATCCACAGGCTTGACATGTGGATGATGTCTTCTATAACTCGAAAAATCGAGAATTTCTTGCGTCTGACTGTCAGCGGCGCTTTCTCTAGCCTTGCTATCGCAGCAGATATACGACCTGTGAAATGTTTAAAAATAACGGTTCTGCGAATGGTGCCTAGAAGTGCAGCTAAATCGCAACTCTTGCTATTATCTTCTCTAGGTATGTCCTTGTGAGAATTTTTTGTCGATTTGTGACTATCAAGTACCATGTCGAGCATATTTGCTGCTCCGTAGAGCAAACCCACACTGTGGAACAGTCCACATTGTGGAACAGGTCCAGATTATACAACGGACCCACAAGTGCTACACAACATCATGTGGTACACACAAATATAAGTGTCAGACACCAAGTTAGCACCCACTTTTATGTGATGTGCTGTACCTTACACAGCATCTTCAGCGGCACTCGCGCTTGCACTCATAACGGCTTCGACAGCGGAACTCGTGCTCTCGCCTTCCTTCGCTTTGGCGGCAGCTGTTGCGCCGTCCGCACTCTCTTGGTCGCTGCGCGGCAGCATGCGCTGGACGAGACCTTGCGCAGGTTCGTCGCGCTTCCGCTCAAGGTGCTCTCGCACTTGGCCGTTCGTCGTCATGCACGCAGTGGATGCTGCGCAGCTTCTGTCTGAGCAGATCACTCGCTTGCGGGGTGTGTTCGATGACTCTGTTTGTGGAATGAGTGGCCAGCAAACTGGCCCTCAAGCCAAAAAAATCGTGTCGATATCACACAGATCGATTTTGGTCACACAGATGACTTTGTGTCACACAGACGAAAGTCACTTTGTGGAGCACACCCATGTTGTGGAACGGACCGACATTGTGGTACTGGCCCAAATTGTAGATCAGACCCCCAAGTGTTACACAACTTTGCGTGGTACGCACATGCATATGTGGTACACACAAGTATGAGTGTGTTACACTATACTCGCACCCACGGCAAATGTGGTGTGCTGTACCTTACACAGGACTTCAATCTAGACTTGGGGGAGTCTGTAACGGGCCTACATTGGCCGTTACATGGGAACAGTTGTGTGGACCACACCAACTGGGTGCCTCAGGAATGTTGGTGAGGAACCAACATTCAGGCACATGATGATGTCATGGATGACATCATCTCCATTCCGGCATGGACCTGCGGGTGTAATCACCCAAAGGAGTAATCATGCGGAATGATGGTTCCTGCTCTTGGGGAACTGGATCGGTGACGCGTGGCGACGCGACACCGAGTCTCAGTGAACCGGACCTGTGACGCGTGTCGACGCGACACCAAGGTTCAAGTGAGAGGCGTGAGCCAATCACGGGTTCGAGAATGTTCGAGAATGTTCTCTCCGGACTTCAAGCTCAAGGTCCGTGGGTTGAACCTCGGATGCATCCAAGGCTTTGTATATGAAAGTAGGTGCATGTCAGTAGGAGTGAGTTTTTGATCATAAAACCTCTAGGCGCCCTTTGGGTGTTTTAGGACAGCAAGACAGCGCGGCTGCCGACAGCGGCAGTCCGCGGCAGGAGCCATCAGTGCATTCTAAGTCAGTTGCAAATTTACCTTCTTCCAAGCAAGTCGCCTTCCTCTCTTCTCTCCGGCCGTCCTCTCGGCACCAAGACACCCTCCACGCACAGGCGATCGGCTCACATCGTGTGTCCCTTCGCGCTGGAGTCCAAGCTTCCTCAAGACCCCGTATTGGGACTCAGTGCTGTCCAACTGCTCGGCAGTTCGGTCGTCTGAGGTCCCGTTACACTGACGGCAATGCAACCGAATGCTCTTACTTAAATCGACATTGCTCAAAACGGTGGATATTTAAGGTTTGAGTTTAATTCGATTTTATGTGAATATATGTGGTAATTTATGCAATGTAGAAAAGAAGTTATGTCTGATATAGTAAATGTCAACATCAATGAGTCTGTTTATCGTTTACATGTAATATTTTGGTTATTATGTGCAGTATAGTAAAAATGTATGGCCACATCCCTTTTTATCGTGGCTGATTTTCACATCGCGCCGATTTGTATGACAGTTTGTATAGTGTATTCCTGGCCGTGTTTTGCCTCGTGCGAGTCAGCTGAATCATCATCACTGTCAGCAGTTGTCGCGAGTGTCTCGTGAACGGAAGCGCTGGGAGCATGACGATGCAGACGCACCGCGCCGTGGCGGCCGCCGCAAGCAGCGCGAGCACCGACAACCAACATCAGCAGCAGCAGGCGCGAGCGCATCTGCAACAGCAGCAGGCTCGCGAGGGCGAGCTGCTCGACGCCGTGCGCTTGAGTCTCAAGCACTCGGACTCGCTCCCAGAAGACGAGGAGCACTTCGTCAGGTGCGTCGGCGTGCGCAAGAGAGCGTCTGTCTCTGTGTCTACATGCTGTGATCGATTTGATACACAGTGAGCGCTCACACACAGACACACCTGCGCACATGTTCATAGTGAGGATGGCGTGGTCATCGTCACGCCAGTCGACGACAAGAGCCGCGTGCGCAAGTACAAGCGACTGCTGGGCGAGCGCGAGCGCGTACGACTGGCATCTTATTCCATACGTCACGAGTCATAGCGATCGCTTGTATATTGCTAACGCGTTCTCTCTCTCTCTCTCTCTCGACTGCGACGTGCGCTATACAGGAGCTCCAACAGGCTGCCGAGTACGGCATCGGACTACTCGACAAGAACGAAGAGCTCCAGCTCCAGCTCGCGGCGCTGCAGATCCAGCACGAAGCCGAAGTCGAGGCGCTCGCAGCCGAGCGCGACACTGTGAAGCGCCACCACGACCACGCGCTGCTCGAAGTCGAGAACTGGAAGCGCCGCTTCACGCGCATCGAAGAGGACAAGAGCGTGCTCGTGGCGGACTTTGAGCGCTTTGCCGCCCACTGCACGTGTCGAGCGGCGACCGGCGGCAGCAGCGCGGGCGACCGCGTCGCTGAGCTCACGCACAGAGTCGCAGAGCTCGAGCTCGTGCTCCAGCAGATGGAGGCAGCAGAGCACGCGAGCGCAGTCACGATCGCTCAGCTCCGCGCGTGGAAGCGCGCGATGGAGGACGAGCAGCAGGCGACGCACGCGATGGAGCGCGCTGAGGCACAGCGCGAGCGCGCGTTCGCCGACAAAGTCGCAGTCGAGCACGTGAAGCTGCAGAAGCGCGTGGAGCAGCTCACGGCGGCGAACGACGAGCTCCGGGCGTTCGTCGACGCGCAGACCGAGGAGCTCCGTGCGAAGAAGCGCTCGACGCAGGAGCTGCTCGACGATCTCGCGGAGCTCCGGCTCGAATGCAGCGCCAAGACCGAACAGCTCCTGACGGCCGAGGCGCGCGGGAGTCGCCTGCAGCGCGAGCTCGCGCTCCTTGAAGACGTGTCGTACCTCGCGCGCGCTGTGATCGACCGCGACGCAGAGGACGACGATAGCGACGAGAGCGAAGACGCAGAGAGCAGCAGCAGCTGTGGCGACCCGCAGCACGAGCGCAAGCCACGGAGCAACAGCAGCAGTAGCAACAGCAGCAGCCGTCGGAGGAGCGTCGTGCGCGAGTCGCTGAGTGCAGCAGACGCGCGCGAAGGGCTCATGCCGTCGCCGTTCACGGCGTTCCCGGCGTCTGTGCGCGCGGCGAACGGTAAGCCCGTGGCCGTGACGCCGAGCGACCTCGAGAGCCACAAGAAGCTGCACCACTACTTTCACCTCACGGCGCAAAGCATCATCCACGAGAACAAGCTCCACGACAAGTGCTTCCGGTCGTCCAGCCGCTTCACGCTCGACTCGTGGTACCGCGAGATCATTGCGAGCGACGTGCCGTACCTCGAGTGGCACGCGTGGCTCATCAACCGCATCAGCCACGTCGCTGCGAGCGTCGCGGACGACAGCGACGCGAGCGCCATGACGCCGGACGCCACGCGGCATCCGCGGCCATTTGGCGGCTTCTTCCTCCGCCGCGACGCAGAGAGTTGTCGCAGCAGCAGTCCCGTGAGCACACCAGCCCCAGTTGCAGCATCAGCAGAGCCGTCGCCGTCGCATCGGTCGCGGCTCGTGCCGTTCTCTGTCGCGCGCGCGTTCTTCCGACTGCTGCGCGGACGCCAGACGCGCGAGACGTCGACCGACTCGTCGTCCGAGGAGTAGCGAGCGGCAGCGGTCGCTAGGTAGAGGTCGATGTACAGTGCGTGTGAGCAAGTGAATGGAGTCCGCTGGCGCGCGCCATGCGAGAGAGTGAGAAAGACAAGAAGGATCGATTGCCTACGCGTCCTCAGTACAGGAGCAGTCCGCAGACTGCGATCGACGCTGCGAGTCCAGCGCCGAGCACCGCGCCGAGCTTCGCCATCGCGTGCGGCAAGTGCTCGATCTGCTCGTCGCGGAACGCGTCGGCAACGTCGCGCAGCTGCGAGATCGTGGCCAAGAGCACAAAGTTCCCAATGTGTCCGAGGAGCATGCCGAGCACAAAGAGGACGGCGTAGCTGAGCGCGGCCGAGAGGATGAAGACCTGGTAGCTCAGCTCAAAGTCGAGGCGCAGTGCGAGCGACGCGCGCGTCTTGCCCATGCGCCGCGCAAACGGCGCGTCCTTGGCGCTCTTGACGATCTGTTGAGATCGAGAGAGAGAGACCGACCGAGGCGTCAGTACGACCTCGTGTCGTTGAGCATTAGCAAGAGAGAGAAGAAGAGAAGAGGACGTACGAGGAACGCAAACGTGAAGAGCGCGACTGGCAACGCGTAGAAGATCACGGGCCACGGCACTGTACCGACGACAAAGTACGACGTCGCGTACATCGCGACTGGTCCTGTCGCTGTTGCGAACACGAGCTCTTCGACACCTGCGACTGGGAGCTCGCCCACAAAGCGGCAGTAGACGAACGCGAGCGTTGCGAGCGTGAGCATCGCGCCTGTGACGTGCGGCGCCTTGTCGAGCGTGACGTGGCAGCCAGCGAGGCTCAGGACGATCGCGACGTAGTAGACGATCGACCAGCGCTTGACCTGCGTCTGCGAGAGCAAGCTGTCGATGCAAACGCACAAGGAGCAGGCGCGTTAGGAGTCGCGAGAGAGCGATGCGAGTGTTTGTGACGCAGCGTTATGACAAGACGCACTTGATCACGATCTTGTTCTCCGAGCTCGCTTGGCCGGTCTTGAGCGGCTCAAAGACGCGGTGGAAGTTGCTGTAGACCGCGTTGAGGTTCGCGAGCATCTGCACGATCACAGCAGCAGCGAGCGCAGTGAGCGCGTCGGCGCGCCATGGCGGGACGCTGTACGCCGGCGCAGTGCCGAGGAGGCTGAGCGTAATGAGCACTGGGCACGCAGCGCCAAACAGCGTGCGCGGTCGGATCGCAGAGATCTACACATGCATAAAGAAGCAAGAGAAGGGCATCCACAGCAGCAGCAGCGTGGGTCAATCGTCTATTCGATGCATACGCGCGCGCGCACGTGTCGATGGCGACGCACGCACCACACTCTTCGCGTACTGCATCGTGTGTCGGTCGATCGTCTACTGACTTGTCGTGTCGCTCCCTCTATTGTATGCTTTGAATAGAGCGCGGTCAACGGGCGACGTCACCCCGTGATGACACGCACGCCGAGCGACGCGACCTTGTGGATCGCCTTGCAGCTCGGCTGGCGGATGAACATCATGTTGGGCGGCACGGCCATGTGCTGCGAGACCCAGTGCACGACGCTCGCGTCGAACGCGCTCGCATGCGTGCGGGACATCGGCACAAACACGCACACGACGTCGATCTTGAGCTTTGGGTACATGATGTCGAACATCGCGACCATGTCGTGCAGGTCCTGGAGCGCGACGCGCTGCTTCTCGCGCTCGAGCGCGTCTGCGCCGGGTGCGTCTTCGCACACGTGTACGATGCGCAAGTTGTGCGTCTGCTCGTTCTGCCGCACGTACAGGATCGCTTTGTTGAGCACTGAGAGGTCCGGCGCCTTGCAGAAGAACACGATCGGCGGCAAGTGGATCGCCTGGAGCGCCGCTGTGATCGTGCGGCCGCCAATCGCGCCCGTGTGGTGATACGCGCCGGTCTTCTTGCGCGCGCGGTGGCGCGACGGACACACGCGCTGGAGCACGTAGAGCGCGATGCGGAGCATGAACACGCGCTCGAGCATGAGGAACATGATCGCTGCGAACGCGACAAAGTAGAGCGCAAAGTACGTGAGGATCGCCGGGTCGCCCAAGAGGTTCCCGAGCAGCCCGAGGAGCACCATGACGAGCCCAAAGATGCAGCTCCACCACGGCGCCGTGACGTCGCGCGGGATGTCCTCGCGCTTGAGCTTCAGGAGCATGCACCCGAACGCAAAGAGCGCCATGACGCCGAGGAACGCGAACGTGAAGACGCCAGCGAGCACAGACGCGTCGGCTTGGAGGAGGATCACGAGGCTCGCTTGGACCGCGAAGAAGAGCAGGATGATGTAGTGGTTCGTGCCGCGCCAGGCGTTCGCGCGCGTGAGGAACGCAGGGAGCACGCGGTCGTACGCGAGGCGGCGCACAAGGCCCGTGATGCCGACGTACGACGTCAGGACGCCGCCAGAGAGCACGACGAAGGCGTCGAGCGAGACCCAGCGCTCGAGCCAGAGCCCGGACGAGACGCGGCCCATGCGCGCGAGCACGATGTCGCGGTGCGCGTAGATCCCGTCTGGGCCTTCGAGCGGCAGCACAGCGAGCGCGAGGCACGAGAGCAGGACGTTGTAGACCGTCGCAAAGACCCACATGTTCTTGAGCGTCTTGCGGAACACGCCCGGCTGCTGCTCCTCGATGAACTGCGCCGACGTCTCAAAGCCCGTGATGCCGAGCATCGCCGAGCTGTAGCCAAAGAAGATCGACGTGAGCACGTTCCCGCGCACGACGTCGCCCGCGACGTTCACGCTCGGGAAGCTCGTCTTGAGGTTCTCGAGCAGCACGTCCGGGTGCGTGAACGCGTAGTGACCGGCGCAGACGCTCAAGAGCGTGAGCGTGAGCACGTGGAGCGCAAAGATCACGAGCGCGACGTTCGCACTCTCGCCGATGCCGATGATCGAGAGTAGCGCGAACGCAAAGAGCAGCGAGACGGTCGAGCCCACGACTGGGAGCTCCACCTGCGTGTTCAGGTACTGGATCGCAGACGTGCCCGAGACGACGCCGGTCGCGAGGTACGAGATGACGCCGAGCGTCGCCGCCACTGCGGCCGTGCGCTTCGACGTCGTGTTGAGCAGGACGTTGTACGAGCCGCCGTTGAGTGGGATCGCAGTCACGGCCTCCTCGTAGATGAAGCGGAAGAGGTACAGCACTGTGGCCACGAGCACCTGCGTGAGCGGCATGAGCTTCCCGGCCTTCGCCGCGACGATGCCAGACGAGTAGAGCACACTCGCGAGGATGTCGTTGCCGCAGATCGCAGTCGACGGCCACTCGCCAAGCAAGTGCGCCGGCGGCGTCGCGAAGCGACTGCGGATCGCGCTCAGCTCGCTCGCAGGCACGCTCACGTCGTGCGTCTCGCCGTCTGGAGGATACATCCAACCCGGGAGGTCCGTGCCCTCGGCTGCAGCCACTGCGCGTCCGCGGATCAAGAAGTCGCGCACGCGCGCCGAGCGGCCGGGCGATGGCACGCGGCGACGACTGCCATTCGTGCCACTACTACTGTCATTCGTGCTGTCGGTGGCTGTCGCGGCGTCGGTCGTGTCGACGAGCAGCCTGGTCGTGAGCTCACCCGCGTGCTCCTTGTCCATCGCTTGGATTGATCGGCGGTCGAGTCGGTGGCGTCGGGGCGGTGCTGCTGATGACAATGTTGTGGTGGTGGTGGCGGTGTGTGGTGGCTTCGGCGCTCTTTCAGATCAAGTCAAGTTGTGTTCATGTGGTGTGGCAAGTGGATCTAAATAGATTTGAGTATACAACTGTCAAGTCTAAATAATCGCTGTCGAACTACTACTAACTAACTTACTGTACGGTCGAGATCGAGATCGAGCCGACGCGCGAGCGCTTCACAAAGTCGCTGCTGCTGTCGTACGCGCTGATCGAGAGCGCGCGGATGCGCTTCGTGGGCGAGTTCGCGGCGCTGTCGCTGTCGCTACCGCTCGTCGCGCACTCGACCACCGGCGCAGCCATCGCCTCGTCCTTGCGGCTGTTCGCCTTGTAGAAAAAGTCGAGGAGCAGCCCCACGGCGTTCGCGCTGTCGGCGGCTTCGTCGCCCTGCGGCTTCTTCAGGATCGACGACGCCACGCGCGCACACGACGGCGACGACGCGCTCGACGAGTCGGACGTAAAGCCCTCGTCCTCGTCGGTCGAGTGGCTACTGTTGCTGCTCGTGTGGCCGCTGTGACCGAGGCGCGTGGGCGTCGCGAGCGGCTGGCGGCCGAGCTGCAGCAGACTCGCGCTCTCTGCGTCGTCACTGCTGCTGCCAGGCGCTTCTTCGTGGTTCTCCTTGACCTTCTTGATGAACGCCGCCTCGAGCGCCACGAGCTCGAGCTGCGCTTGCATGAGCCGCACGCGCGACTCGGGCGTCGGGCTGCACGGACGGAACACCTGCTTGCCGATGCACTCGACGCCCGTGAACTTCTTCGTGATCCGCATCGGCTCGCAGTTGAGCTTCTGCGAGAGGTACAGCCGCAGCATCGTGCCGCGCTCGATCGGGAGCAAGCCCTCTTTAAAGTAGTGCGTCAGCTGCGTCGCGTACTTGGACTCCTCGTCCGTCCACTTGCCCTTGCGCAGACCCGGTCGCGCCTTGCTCTTCGTCGACCGGTTCGCGTTCTTCACGACACGCGAGCGCTTTGGCGCCGGCTTCTTCTCTACGACCTTGGCGTCCGAGTCGTCGCTCGTGAGCGCGTGCGACTCGCTCGAGCTCTCGCCGCTTGTCTGCTGGTTCACGGCGTTTGATGCCAGCGACGCGGTGTTGACTGGCGCGAACGGCTGTGCGTGCTCGACCTTGAAGGCTTGCGTCGTCTCGATCGACTCAGCACCGGTCGCAACGCCGCTCGAGTACGCGTGCGTCGCCACGGACGAGGGACTGCAGTGCGACGTCGGAATGATGAACCGCAGCGGCGCGAGCGTAGTCGTGGTCGATGGAGCCTTCATCGCAGTGCTGCGGAGGTCTTGAGGTACGCCGAGCGGCGCGACGCTGCTGCAGTCGGGTGGAGACGCCGGGCGGAACGCTGGGAGTCGAATCGGGAGCGACGGTGGCGACGTTGACAACGACGGGAAGTGTGCGCGCAAGCCTGGCAGTTGCGCAGAGCCTGCAAAGCGCAGTGTCGTCTCGCTGGCGGGTGCCACGGAAGACGACGACGACGATGCGTGGTGGATGAGCGAGTGCATATCCATGATCGAGAGATAGCTCGCGCGTTTGTGCGTGTGTGTGTGTGGATGTGTGTGGGTGGGTGGATGTGTCTGAGGTCGTTCGTCTATTCAACAGCAGCAGTCACAAAACTGTGTGTAGACAGACTGGGGGTCGCGTTCTCTTCCTGCTCAACAAGCAACCTTCACGCACTGCACTCGCAATCAATCTCTTCGAGGAGGAAGGAGACGACGACGAATGGCACCGAAGGCGAGCTGGAGCGAGAGCGAGAGCGACGTGGCGGCTGGGTGGCGAAAGCGAGAGTGAGAGCGAGAACGAGACTGCGGTCAAGCAATTCCAAACAGAAATACCTGCAGGCAAGCCGGTATACCGGAAAAGGCATGTTTTTACCCATTACAAACCCATACAAATACCAAGTGCGTCGCGACTGCAAGATGAACGCAAAATGCGACATACTCATTTCAAGTCGTTGGCAGTTGAGCGTTGAGCCAAACAACAAAAACAGTCCTAGGTCCAATGCTAGCGCGCACATTCAGCGGAGCGTGCGAGGCACTCCGTGCCGACTGCTAAGCACTCGTGTGGAGCGAGGACTTGCGTCTCTTGCTCTTGGTGCCTCGTGTTGCGCGCTATGTGTCGGTATTGCTGTGATTGTCGTTGTCGTTGCTGCTCTTGCGAGCGCGCGCATGTTGAAGTGACCTGCAGGTCCCTGCAGGTCTGGTCGGTCGGGTGTGGGTGGGTGGTCTGGCAATGCGATGTACGCGGTCGGTCGGTCGCACTCGCCTCGCTCGAGGTTCGCTTGCTCTCTCGCTTGCTCGCTCGCTCGCTCGCTGCAATTCGGTCTCGAGCCCCGACCGTGTCGCGGATTGCTTTGCGAGACGCGCGCTGTGCTGCGACTCGTCTCTGTGCGAGGTTGAAGCGCATGCGCGCGCGCTGACTGGCTGCGCAGTCGAGATCGAGAGAGACCAAGCGAGACCAAGAGAGAGAGAGAGACCGAGAGGCTAAGAGATCGAGAGACTAAGAGGTCGAGAGGTCGAGAGACTGAGAAGTCGAGTCAAGAGAACCAACGAAACGCCGCAGTACGCGTACGTACGCGGAGCGCAAGAGTGCTTGCGCGAATGTAGTCCAGTGGCTGCGGATCCAGCCGCGAGCGCGCTCTCGGCTACTGACGCGCATGCCTCGACACGCATGCAGTGAATGTGAATGCGAGCGAACCTGCTGCTGCTGTTGCTGACAGAGCAGAGACGGCGCAGCGCCAAACAAACAACAGCAGCCACAAACGCAGTGTCTGAATGCCTCCTGATGCCGCAAAGGGGCCGGTTGCGGTGCGAGCTCAGCACATGCTGCTGCTGCTGCTACTGCTCTTGTTAGCGATGCTGCTGCTGGTGCGAGTCGCTCAGCGCAGCTAAACGCGCAACGCGCAACGCGCAGCACACAGTGCACACTGCTACTCTTGGTGCTGGCGCCGCTGCACCAGTCGTCGCGGCGACTGATCGATCGGTCGATTGACCAGTCGGCCAGTCGATCGAGTGATCGAGTGATCAAGCACGTCACGACAGCAAGCGTCCTCGTCCTCGTCGCAGTTTGCACTGCTCTACTGATACTCCTGCTGTTGCTCCTGCTGACTTGTTGGACTGGCGAGTTTGGCGCTCGCGTTTTGCTTGACCAGTTGGCTATTGGACGTGCTGTCTGTTGATGCTGCCTGAGCTCGAACTCGAAGTCGAGTGAATGAATGAACGAACGAACAACGCTGCTTGGACTACCTACATGTTACATGTACTGCGTCGTGCGGGTCGCGAGAGTGTGCGTGCATGCGAACTCCGAGGCGCTGCTTCCAGCAAAGGTGTCCATTTCACGAGCTTACATGCGCATCCTGCTCGATGCGTTTGACGCCGAGCGAACCGAACCGCGCATGCTGTCGCCGAGCAGCAGACTCAGCTTGGAGCTCAGAGCGCCTGTTGGTCGCAAGTGTGTTGCTTGACACGAGAACGCGTGCGCACCAGTCGTTTTGCGCAGTCGCGTCGTCGAGGCAACACGAACAACAACAACAACAACAACAGGAGCCGAGCAGAGCAGCAGCAGTCTCTCTCTCTCTCTTGTCTCCAGATCACCGGACGCCAGATCTTCAGACATCGATTCCATCCAGGTGGTTCGTTCGTTGTTCGTTTGGTTGGTTGGTTCGTTAGCTTGGCTTGGTTTGCTCGAGTCACCGCAGTCACCGCTGCCCAAGTCGAGGACAAGAGCTCAAGAGTTTGAGAGCACAAGAAAGAGCTCGAGAGAGCGAGAGACCCCCCCCCCCTCTCGAATGTGTGTGTGCGCCGTGAATCTCCGAGGTCAGCATACTCACACCAAGTCACCTGTGCGCCTGCACGCATTCAGCGCGCGCTTCGACGTGGAAGTTGCCGCTTCAATGTCGGCTCGTCGCTGTCCCGTCAATCAACTGAGTCTGTTCAGTTTCGCTACCGGTTTGCGAGCAAGCACAACGCATGCAGACGATCGAGTTGAAACCGGTATGCAGGACAACACAAGCAAACAAGAACGAAAGTCTCGAGCAACTCGAGAGACTTGAGCGACTCGAGTGGCTTGGTGGTGAAGTGGCGAGCACTGGTGGTGGTGGTGACAGCAGCGTTAACAGCAAGCGAGTGAGTCTACTTGTAGCGCCGTAAGGTATCGAGCTGAGTGTGCGACGCGCTGGACTTGAGAGTCTTGAGAGACGGAAGAGACTCGAGCGACTTGAGAGACGGAAGAGACTTGAGCGACTTGTGTGGCGTGACGAAGTACGGTGGCCACAGGTCCAACTGAAGCTACGTCGAGCTACTTACGGGTGCGATTGTCTCTCGATGTTCATGAAACGACGCCAAGCCTTTGAGTCGCTTATCCTTCAAGACCTTCGGTCGTCAGACACTATTCTGCCTCTGAAGCAATCTGTAGCAAGCGGACAGTATGAGGAAGTGTGTGTGTGTGCTAAGAGGAGCCGCGGGTGGCTTCAAGTTTGTTCTACTGATGTAGAGAGTTTTGTGTCCTTCGTTCATGAAATGCTCGAGAGAGATCAAGACGCCACATCGTCGTTCACGTCTTGTTGATTCAGCTGCCAGTACTATCAGACTTACTGCTCTCATGTACACCTTCTTGATGATCAGGCGAACGAGAATGACTTTCGATTGAGGAACTTGAGTCGATAGCAGCAGATCGATCCTAGATGATAGTGTAAGTTGTGTTGCGACCATGGTGGCGTGGAGGCTCCTAGAACACGGAGTCAACGATAAGGAATAAGAGCAGAACAAGCAGTCTTCATCGCGCGCGTCGCACACTCAGCTCGATACCTTACGGCGCTACAAGTAGACTCACTCGCTTGCTGTTAACGCTGCTGTCACCACCACCACCAGTGCTCGCCACTTCACCACCAAGCCACTCGAGTCGCTCAAGTCTCTCGAGTTGCTCGAGACTTTCGTTCTTGTTTGCTTGTGTTGTCCTGCATACCGGTTTCAACTCGATCGTCTGCATGCGTTGTGCTTGCTCGCAAACCGGTAGCGAAACTGAACAGACTCAGTTGATTGACGGGACAGCGACGAGCCGACATTGAAGCGGCAACTTCCACGTCGAAGCGCGCGCTGAATGCGTGCAGGCGCACAGGTGACTTGGTGTGAGTATGCTGACCTCGGAGATTCACGGCGCACACACACATTCGAGAGGGGGGGGGGGTCTCTCGCTCTCTCGAGCTCTTTCTTGTGCTCTCAAACTCTTGAGCTCTTGTCCTCGACTTGGGCAGCGGTGACTGCGGTGACTCGAGCAAACCAAGCCAAGCTAACGAACCAACCAACCAAACGAACAACGAACGAACCACCTGGATGGAATCGATGTCTGAAGATCTGGCGTCCGGTGATCTGGAGACAAGAGAGAGAGAGAGACTGCTGCTGCTCTGCTCGGCTCCTGTTGTTGTTGTTGTTGTTGTTCGTGTTGCCTCGACGACGCGACTGCGCAAAACGACTGGTGCGCACGCGTTCTCGTGTCAAGCAACACACTTGCGACCAACAGGCGCTCTGAGCTCCAAGCTGAGTCTGCTGCTCGGCGACAGCATGCGCGGTTCGGTTCGCTCGGCGTCAAACGCATCGAGCAGGATGCGCATGTAAGCTCGTGAAATGGACACCTTTGCTGGAAGCAGCGCCTCGGAGTTCGCATGCACGCACACTCTCGCGACCCGCACGACGCAGTACATGTAACATGTAGGTAGTCCAAGCAGCGTTGTTCGTTCGTTCATTCATTCACTCGACTTCGAGTTCGAGCTCAGGCAGCATCAACAGACAGCACGTCCAATAGCCAACTGGTCAAGCAAAACGCGAGCGCCAAACTCGCCAGTCCAACAAGTCAGCAGGAGCAACAGCAGGAGTATCAGTAGAGCAGTGCAAACTGCGACGAGGACGAGGACGCTTGCTGTCGTGACGTGCTTGATCACTCGATCACTCGATCGACTGGCCGACTGGTCAATCGACCGATCGATCAGTCGCCGCGACGACTGGTGCAGCGGCGCCAGCACCAAGAGTAGCAGTGTGCACTGTGTGCTGCGCGTTGCGCGTTGCGCGTTTAGCTGCGCTGAGCGACTCGCACCAGCAGCAGCATCGCTAACAAGAGCAGTAGCAGCAGCAGCAGCATGTGCTGAGCTCGCACCGCAACCGGCCCCTTTGCGGCATCAGGAGGCATTCAGACACTGCGTTTGTGGCTGCTGTTGTTTGTTTGGCGCTGCGCCGTCTCTGCTCTGTCAGCAACAGCAGCAGCAGGTTCGCTCGCATTCACATTCACTGCATGCGTGTCGAGGCATGCGCGTCAGTAGCCGAGAGCGCGCTCGCGGCTGGATCCGCAGCCACTGGACTACATTCGCGCAAGCACTCTTGCGCTCCGCGTACGTACGCGTACTGCGGCGTTTCGTTGGTTCTCTTGACTCGACTTCTCAGTCTCTCGACCTCTCGACCTCTTAGTCTCTCGATCTCTTAGCCTCTCGGTCTCTCTCTCTCTCTTGGTCTCGCTTGGTCTCTCTCGATCTCGACTGCGCAGCCAGTCAGCGCGCGCGCATGCGCTTCAACCTCGCACAGAGACGAGTCGCAGCACAGCGCGCGTCTCGCAAAGCAATCCGCGACACGGTCGGGGCTCGAGACCGAATTGCAGCGAGCGAGCGAGCGAGCAAGCGAGAGAGCAAGCGAACCTCGAGCGAGGCGAGTGCGACCGACCGACCGCGTACATCGCATTGCCAGACCACCCACCCACACCCGACCGACCAGACCTGCAGGGACCTGCAGGTCACTTCAACATGCGCGCGCTCGCAAGAGCAGCAACGACAACGACAATCACAGCAATACCGACACATAGCGCGCAACACGAGGCACCAAGAGCAAGAGACGCAAGTCCTCGCTCCACACGAGTGCTTAGCAGTCGGCACGGAGTGCCTCGCAAGCTCCGCTGAATTGAATGTGCGAGCTTTGTGCGCGGGGTATTCGTTTGAATGTGCGTACAGCGCATGCAGACGTTGTGCCTCAATTCGATGATCATGCTAGTGATCCAACAGACAAGCAGGCGCTAAAGAACGGAGATCGAGTGGTCTCTGTTACTCAAGTACTTGTCAAGCGCAAGCGCCGGCTGAGCCACGTGAGCAGCAACAACAGCGAAGAGTGCGCAGCGTCCGACACGGTGTCGATGAGCGACTTTGGGAGCGGCGACCTGTCGGACGTGGCGTCCGAGGCGCTCGTGCGCAAGGTGCAGGAGCTGCAGGAGCGCCTCGTGGTGGCCAAAGACATGCTCAAGCACACGAAGCTGCAGTGGAGCGCGGCCGTGGCGTCGCAGAAGGCGCTCGAGCAGTGCAACCGGTCGGCGCAGGACGAGATCACACGCCTGACGCAGCAGCTGGACTACCAGGTGACCGCGATGGCGCGCGGCAGTGGCAGTGGCGCTGCTGACGGTGTGAACAGCGATGCGGAGGAGGACAAGTGGATCGAAGAGACGGCGCCGTACCCTGCGCCGCCTGGGGACCTCAACTCGCCGCTCATCAAGTGTCTGCTGGACCACTGGACGACAGACAAGTCGAAGGTCATGATGCTCACGGACTGGCTGCACCACGCGATCCGCGGGACTGGCAAGCCGACGCCGCTGCGGCTCCACGCGCTGTCGAGTGAAGTCGCCGCGGGCTTTGCGCAGCTCCTCGTGCCGATCATGCGCGAGAAGCACGGCGTGTCCGTGTCGATCTACCGCCGCGATAGTGTCCACGTGATCTCGGACCTCGTGCTGCAGGCGAACCGGCCGAGCGTCGCGGTCGAGAGGTACTCGACGAGCGCGCTTGCTGCATCAGAAGCAGAGCGTGCGAGTGGCGGGGGCGCTGGTCGTCTGCAGAGCTGCTTTTTGCGAGGCGAGACGGAGTTCCTCTATGGCTAGTGGTGCATTCGGTCGTGTGCTGCTGCTGCTCGTCCTCGTCGTCGTTTGTCCACCTACAGAAGAAGCCTACAGAAGTAAGTAGTATCCAATAATCCATGTATGCATCCGTCCATTGATCGATCGATCCGTCCACTCGCCATCACGTTGCTCGTCCGTCCATCGAGTAGTGCGTCAGTTAGTTCGACCATGTGCATGTGCTGTGTTGAGTAGTGTGCTACATGTATGCTGAGCTGTGTATGCATGCGTTTGTTCGTACTACAGTATTGACGCAAGCTGCCGTCGCTACGATAGAGACGCGAGAGCGTGCGTTGGTCGATCGCGCGTATGTCCAGAGCTTACAGCACATGTGTGCGTGCTAGCCAAGTCGATGTCTGCTGGTGGTGCGGTGCGGACCACAGACGCATGAGTACTAGCCCTTGGCTGTGTCGCGCGTGACCCGGATCGATCGAGATCGGGTTGTTTGGTTGTTTCGGTTGTCTAGAAGTCTGAACTAGTGCACATATGCGAGTGAGCGGTTCTTGCTCTCGATCAATCGCGATGAGACTGTGAGGACTTGAGAGAACTGGAGAAGACTAGAGAGAGTGCTTGAGAGGAACCTCGAGCGCACTCGGTGCGTGCGTCCGTGTATGCTCGATCGATCCTCCATTCCTCTAGGGTGTGCACTTGAGTGTAGTAGTCGACGGACGAGTATTGTTGCTGCTGTTATTGCGGCTTTGGTTGCACCATTATATGTGTTGTCCGGAGTATGCATGTATTGCTGTGTTTGTTGTTCACACTTAGACTGCGCGTTATGCAAATTGTGTTTGGAGAAGAGGACAAAACTAATAGCGTGTGCACCACACAAACCATATGGTGGCAAAGTCGAGATCGATTGATCTTTGCTAATTCTGGCGCGTGTCGCACGTTCTATGGCTCGCAAAAAAAGTGTGAGTGAGCCATTCGACTACAATTTGGATTTGGATTTGATTTGGCAATCGCTCTCTCTCTGCAGGCACGAAGCGATCGACGAGGTCGTGGTGCTTTGCTTGGTTTTGCGTTGACGCCAGTTGCTGTTGCTACGGTCGCTGGTAGCAGCACACATCGACTCCTTGTGCACATACACATACACACATGCGCACACACGCACACACAGTACTATATATCCGCTCACGCACGCACTCACACCAGGCACAAGAAGACCGCCGCTGTCGCTGTCGCCGCGTGTAAGCAGACACACTTGGAAAAGAAACGGTTGCTGCCGTTTCACGCGCGCTGGCCACCCATGTGCACTTTTGCACCGTCCCGTCTGCTCGATTCGACTCGCGCGCCGCAGTTCGCTCAGAGTGTCCGGCCAGCGTCTCTGGCTCGCTATTGCGCTACGTATTGCGCTCGATTCGACTCTCTGTTGTCAACTGTGCGTGAGTCTGTGAGTCTGTGGGTCTGTGGGTCTGTGGGTCTGTGAGTCTGCGAGTCTGAGGCTTACCAAAGCACTTGGACTCGGGTTTCGCTTCTCGCCTTCGCTTGACGGTCGATCGCTTGCTGCTTTGCTCCTAGCTGCTGCTTGCTGCTTGCTGCTTGCTGCTTGCTCAACGCGGCTCAGAGCGCAAAGCACAAACGCACACCCACACGCAACGACCACACACACGAACGCGCACACGCAGACAGGAGAGCAGCACAAGCGAGCAGCTCGAGAGCGCGCGCGTGAGAGATCGAGAGCAAGCTGACCTTCGACACACACACAGACACGCACACGGCTCCCACACGACTTGACTTGGTCGAGGACGGCTTCTGGGTTGTCGAGTGCGTGAAGATCATGAGTGAGATCAACTCCAGCTCTCAGCTCTCAGATCGATAGAGATAGCACTTGATGTGATTGAAGATGTTGCTTGATTTGATTTGATTAGTGCAACAAAAATTTGAATCTCTTGGCTAAATTATGCTACTAGCGTACAGTGACAAAAATGCGCTTGTCCTTGCGTTGCGCGAGGAAGCACTTGGAAGCGCTCGTCGACTCAGTTCACGCCCTCGATCCGCGGGATCGCGACGACCGGGATCTTCGACGACATGCGCGCGTACGGCGAGTAGCGCAGGCTACTGCTGCCTCTGTTGTTGTTGCTGCTGCGGCCACCTCCGCGCGCGGCGCCATGGCATCCGCTGCGAGACCGCTCCGCGAACACGCACGTCGCACACGAGCACTCGACCTCGCCGGTCGCGACGTCCCCGAGCCAGAACACAAGGTCGCTGTACGGAATCTCGCCTGTGCACGGCTCGCTCGACGGCTCGCACTTGAGCGGCGGGGACAGCGGCGGCGCGGATCGAGCAAAGCTGCTGTTGCTCGACGCGTACTTGCGCAGGCTCTTGCTCGACGTTGCGCGGGGACGGCTCTCGGCTTTCAACGACGGCTCGCGCCAGTCGAACGGCACGCTCTTGCGCGGTTCGCTCTTCATAGGCGTGCCAGGGGATGACGATGCGGCGGGGATCGAGACGCTCGTCGGTGTGACAGCAAAGTCGAGGATGTCGGCGGCGAACTCGGTGGCGTCGACTGCGACTGGATCCACGCATGCAAACAGAATGCGCGCAGCGTCGTCTTGCCAGGAGCGCTCGTCAGCAGCGCCGAGACTCGTCTCATCCGAGAGCTCGTCGTCCATGATGAGGTCGATGTCGGCAGTCACGAGCGTGTCCTTGGAGTCGAATGCATACTCGTCGGTCGTTGAGGTGTTCATGTGCGTGTCTGTGTGAGTCTCTGGTCAAGTGAGTATCTCGTGATGGCGTCGAACTCCTGTTCTCGACCTAGTCGTGTCTGTGTGTGTGTCGAAGGTCAGCTTGCTCTCGATCTCTCACGCGCGCGCTCTCGAGCTGCTCGCTTGTGCTGCTCTCCTGTCTGCGTGTGCGCGTTCGTGTGTGTGGTCGTTGCGTGTGGGTGTGCGTTTGTGCTTTGCGCTCTGAGCCGCGTTGAGCAAGCAGCAAGCAGCAAGCAGCAAGCAGCAGCTAGGAGCAAAGCAGCAAGCGATCGACCGTCAAGCGAAGGCGAGAAGCGAAACCCGAGTCCAAGTGCTTTGGTAAGCCTCAGACTCGCAGACTCACAGACCCACAGACCCACAGACCCACAGACTCACAGACTCACGCACAGTTGACAACAGAGAGTCGAATCGAGCGCAATACGTAGCGCAATAGCGAGCCAGAGACGCTGGCCGGACACTCTGAGCGAACTGCGGCGCGCGAGTCGAATCGAGCAGACGGGACGGTGCAAAAGTGCACATGGGTGGCCAGCGCGCGTGAAACGGCAGCAACCGTTTCTTTTCCAAGTGTGTCTGCTTACACGCGGCGACAGCGACAGCGGCGGTCTTCTTGTGCCTGGTGTGAGTGCGTGCGTGAGCGGATATATAGTACTGTGTGTGCGTGTGTGCGCATGTGTGTATGTGTATGTGCACAAGGAGTCGATGTGTGCTGCTACCAGCGACCGTAGCAACAGCAACTGGCGTCAACGCAAAACCAAGCAAAGCACCACGACCTCGTCGATCGCTTCGTGCCTGCAGAGAGAGAGCGATTGCCAAATCAAATCCAAATCCAAATTGTAGTCGAATGGCTCACTCACACTTTTTTTGCGAGCCATAGAACGTGCGACACGCGCCAGAATTAGCAAAGATCAATCGATCTCGACTTTGCCACCATATGGTTTGTGTGGTGCACACGCTATTAGTTTTGTCCTCTTCTCCAAACACAATTTGCATAACGCGCAGTCTAAGTGTGAACAACAAACACAGCAATACATGCATACTCCGGACAACACATATAATGGTGCAACCAAAGCCGCAATAACAGCAGCAACAATACTCGTCCGTCGACTACTACACTCAAGTGCACACCCTAGAGGAATGGAGGATCGATCGAGCATACACGGACGCACGCACCGAGTGCGCTCGAGGTTCCTCTCAAGCACTCTCTCTAGTCTTCTCCAGTTCTCTCAAGTCCTCACAGTCTCATCGCGATTGATCGAGAGCAAGAACCGCTCACTCGCATATGTGCACTAGTTCAGACTTCTAGACAACCGAAACAACCAAACAACCCGATCTCGATCGATCCGGGTCACGCGCGACACAGCCAAGGGCTAGTACTCATGCGTCTGTGGTCCGCACCGCACCACCAGCAGACATCGACTTGGCTAGCACGCACACATGTGCTGTAAGCTCTGGACATACGCGCGATCGACCAACGCACGCTCTCGCGTCTCTATCGTAGCGACGGCAGCTTGCGTCAATACTGTAGTACGAACAAACGCATGCATACACAGCTCAGCATACATGTAGCACACTACTCAACACAGCACATGCACATGGTCGAACTAACTGACGCACTACTCGATGGACGGACGAGCAACGTGATGGCGAGTGGACGGATCGATCGATCAATGGACGGATGCATACATGGATTATTGGATACTACTTACTTCTGTAGGCTTCTTCTGTAGGTGGACAAACGACGACGAGGACGAGCAGCAGCAGCACACGACCGAATGCACCACTAGCCATAGAGGAACTCCGTCTCGCCTCGCAAAAAGCAGCTCTGCAGACGACCAGCGCCCCCGCCACTCGCACGCTCTGCTTCTGATGCAGCAAGCGCGCTCGTCGAGTACCTCTCGACCGCGACGCTCGGCCGGTTCGCCTGCAGCACGAGGTCCGAGATCACGTGGACACTATCGCGGCGGTAGATCGACACGGACACGCCGTGCTTCTCGCGCATGATCGGCACGAGGAGCTGCGCAAAGCCCGCGGCGACTTCACTCGACAGCGCGTGGAGCCGCAGCGGCGTCGGCTTGCCAGTCCCGCGGATCGCGTGGTGCAGCCAGTCCGTGAGCATCATGACCTTCGACTTGTCTGTCGTCCAGTGGTCCAGCAGACACTTGATGAGCGGCGAGTTGAGGTCCCCAGGCGGCGCAGGGTACGGCGCCGTCTCTTCGATCCACTTGTCCTCCTCCGCATCGCTGTTCACACCGTCAGCAGCGCCACTGCCACTGCCGCGCGCCATCGCGGTCACCTGGTAGTCCAGCTGCTGCGTCAGGCGTGTGATCTCGTCCTGCGCCGACCGGTTGCACTGCTCGAGCGCCTTCTGCGACGCCACGGCCGCGCTCCACTGCAGCTTCGTGTGCTTGAGCATGTCTTTGGCCACCACGAGGCGCTCCTGCAGCTCCTGCACCTTGCGCACGAGCGCCTCGGACGCCACGTCCGACAGGTCGCCGCTCCCAAAGTCGCTCATCGACACCGTGTCGGACGCTGCGCACTCTTCGCTGTTGTTGCTGCTCACGTGGCTCAGCCGGCGCTTGCGCTCGATCAGCGCGTCGGTCAGCGCCATAGAGCTCTTGCGGCTGCGGCGACTGCGGCGGTGGCCGCTGTTGTTGTTGTCGTCGTCATCGTCGCTGCTGCTGCCGTGGCGCTCGTCTGGGTCCTCGTCGCTGTGGCTGAGTGACTGGCGGTGGAGCCGCTCGTAGAGCTCGAGCGTGTCCCGCAGCTCGCGCAGCTCGGTCTCGAGCCGCATGTTGGTGTCCAGCAGCACGTCCTGCACGGAGATGCCGAGCGTCTGCTTCTCGGACTGCGGCTGGCGCGCAGGGTCGCTCGCGTCACTGTCGTCGTCTCCGTCGTTCGCGACCATGGCGAACGGCCGCGACTCGGCGATTTGCTGCGGCCGAGAGCACAAGTGAGAGAGCACAAGGGTGCGTCGTGAGACCAGTGCGACTGCGTGCCGAGCGCAAGACCCACAGACACGCGCGTACCTTGTACATCAAGTTCATCGTGCGGAGACTCTCGAGCAGCGCGCGCTCCTCCGTCAGCTCCTCCGTCAGCACGTCGTTCGCGTGCGCGAGCTTCGCGTTGCGCTTCTCGAGCCGCTCGACCTGCAAGTACAGCTCCGTCGCCTGCGCCGCCTTCTTGCGCACGCTGTCCATCTCTTTGCGCGCGCTCTTGAGCTCGAGCTGCAGCGCCTCGCTCGCGTCCGACGCCGCTTGCCACTTGCGCGCGAGCTCCTCGTAATCCGCCCACGTGAACACACTCGGCTGGCTCGAGTCGTACGTCGCCGCGGGGTTCGACACGGTGTACGGCTGCTTCGGTGGCTGCAGCTGCAGTGGCGACTGCTGGAGCAGCGCGTCGACGCTGTGGCTGCCGCTGTGGTTGCCGCTGTTGCTGCTGTCCGCTGTCGCCGGCGCCGCAGTGCTCGTGGCTTCGTTGACGCGGAGCTGCAGCTCGCGGAGTTCGAGCGTGAGGCTCTCGATCTGCGCCATAGCGAGTTGCTGCGCCATCTGCGCCGCCTCGGCGTCGCTGCGCCACTGCTGCTCGCGATTGAGCACATCCGTGACCATCGCGGACTTGGCTTTCAGCTCGCTCCGCAGTGCATTGATCTCGATGAAGCTCTTGGCGCGCTCGGCCGTGAGATCTGCGACTTCAGTCGCGCGCGTCTCGAGCGCGGCTTTGAGACTCGGACGCTCGCGCTCAAGCACTGCGAGCTGCGCGCGCAGCGCTTCGTTCTCGTCGTGGAGCTCCTGGTTCTTCTCGAGGAGCAAGATGCCGGCGCGCGCGGCCTTGCGCAGCGCGTCGCCTTCGTCGAGGTCGTGGAAGAGATCGGGCGACATGCCTGTCAGGATCGTACGTGAGCGACGGTGTCGTGTGAGTCTCGTAGGTTCATCAACACGATGGATCTCTGTGTTTGGGATAGGATAACACAGGGGGTGCGTACATGAATGCAGCGCAGCGTCGAGGTCCGAGAGACGCTCTGCATCGTCGTCTTCGTACGTCGTCATCGCGGATCGATTGCCTGCTTCTTGGTCCGACTGCTGCTGATCGACAGTGGACGTCTCTGTGCGCAACTCTCTCTCTCGCTCGTTCTCTTATTGGTTTGCTTGTTCTCTCGTGCGAGCGCACGCGGATGATTGATGCACCCGGCGGAACACTCACTCCACTCACACTGGCTCGCAGCTCCTTGGCTCAGATGATCGCAAAGACACAGACGCTCTTGCTCGCTCGTCCGTCGTCGCGATCGAGGCGAGGGCGTCACGCGCGATGTTCTGGCGCTTCGAGCGACGACCTGTTTTCTCGGTTGTGATGATGTTGCGGCGTGAGGGGCTTTGTTTCCATCTAATTTTTAGGACCTATCCTAACAATTATGTATTCGTAGCATAAAAATCTAGTTTGTGAAGTGAAATAATCAGAGTCAGAACCTGAGATTGGACATGTGTAATTGTGATTAGACATGTATAATGGTCATTCATTAGTTCCGTTTGGATCAGTTTTATCATTGTGAACATTGGTGGCGAGTGTGATCTTTGGTGATGACGACGCGCAGCTCTCCATCGATCTCTCGCACGCACACATTGATCTGGTGACACACGCATGCGCGCACGTCCGTCAGACCATGAACAAGGCAAGCATGAACAAGGCAAGCGCGACTCGCTTGCTCACGCATGCACACACACCTGCGCCGGACATTCCATCGCATGAGCCTCTTGCCGTGGTCTCTTGCCGCTACCGCGATACGCGTACGTGTCAGCATGTGTACATACGAGGGTCTTGGAGTAAAACGTCCATGTCGACGGCAAGGTTGTCTTGTTCGAGCTTGTCGACTGCGCTATCTTTCTGTTTCTCTGCTCGACGTTCATCGACGTGCGCAGCCTGTAGAGCTGCAGGCAGTGGTGGTAGTGTGAGAAAGCGCGACAGCACAATCTCGCAACGGGAGGCGTAGACGTACAAACAACTCAAACACTTGCCTGGAACGTGCTTGCTGAGTAGACAGAGAAGTATGCGTGGAACGCGTCCCACGACGCGAATTCGACGACCTCCGGCGCGGTAGCTTCACACATGTCCGTCTCCTCCTCGCTTCGCGACAGCTCTTCACTCGACGGCGCTGCACGCAGAGCAACCCGCCGCTTGAGAGCATGCTGCAGCGCAGCACCGGCCTTCTTCTTGCGCAAGCAACGCTCACGTGCGATCCCAACCGCCGCGCCACGCCGCGGCGACACCATGGCGCTCTTCCTGCGTGCTGGACGGTCGACGGTCGTTTGAATGGCGAGGGGGCCGTTTTTGGCGCGCGCGCGGGTATACCGACAGGTATACAAGCCATCCGCTGTAGGATAAAATTGGGCTAGGTGATGAATCGATTTGAACAGGGAGGATGATGCTCTTGTTTGTAACAACAGACACTCTCTTCCATTTTTCGTGAAGCGGTAAACTGCGGTTTTGCACTTCACATCGAAAAACTTCACATTTGTGAAGCTTATGTTGAGTTGAGTTGAGTTGAGGTGTGAGATGCATTGAGGTACGACGAGCAATCTCCTATGCCCATATGTGAAGCTTATGTTGCCTTCACTTCACAAATCAGATCTTTTCCTTCCTGCAACGTAAGTATTTCACAATTAGCACTTCGATTGGCTTAATTTTGGATTGTTTCATGTGGTGATTGGATAGATCACAACCATATCATATTTCTAGCCAATTGGATTGCTCGATATTGAAGTCTTCTGTGGCTGGTGGGGCAGGCGTGGTTCTTCTGTTCGTTTACATACGAAAATTGTGAAGCACTGTAGCTGAAGTGAGTTCAGTCCAGAATACGAGAAGTACTGTATGAAGGCGCTTCAACATTTCTTCATCTGAGGCGTGCTCTCTGGGTAGTTAATATTTGATGCATCATCTGTTTGACTTGATCTGTGAATTGTATTTGTATTTAGTAATAGTGAAAAATTAGCGAGTCAAAGGATACATATCAGCTACAGTAAGCCAACAAGTACTACCGCAGTCGATATTTAAACAAATGTTTTTGCACGATACATAAGAACACCAAAAGCCCATTGAAACGAAAGAGCCTCTTGTGGTGCGCGATACACACCAGCTCACACACGTCGATCAAGTCAACTCGGTAGCGTAGATGTTCACTCTATCGTTAGTGCGTTGCGTTTATGCTGAGTCGTAGGTTGTGCGCGCGCTTCAATGACAGCGCAGAGTGCAGCAACGCTGTGCCGTTTGAAACGGCTCATTCTATCACGTCTGCTAGAATCCGAGGTTGAACGGATTCGTGCGCCACCCGCACTTACTCAAGACTTCAAGCTGAAAGAAAGGGTTAAGGCGGCTGTGACAGCAGAGCGCGCTGCCACACAGGCAGTCACAAGCATCGATGACGAAGCACGTCATCGATGCGCTGATCAATCGTTGCGATTAAGACTTTCTGAACCATCAACGACACCCTACCATTTAGTATGGGCAAGTATGTCATTTCGGAGCTTCGATGCTAAAAGAGAACATGCAGGTGTCTGTATGCGCGGTTTGCGTGGCCTCCTTGGCACTTATGTTCACATCTTTGACGCGCTGATCAAATCGTGATATTGTCCAACGTAAAAGAGAGCGCCGTACAGATGACGTGCAGGTTAAACCCAAGATAAGTATCATACCGTTAAAACCCTATTTATTTATTGCAGTTTTGACTATGACAAAAAGCAGAAAAAATATGGTGCGTTGTAGGAAAGTCAAAGAGTGTGTAGCTGATAACCGACAACAAACGTGTGTTGGTGATCGTTCACGACCATTCATGATCTTCGAGTAGGCAGATTGCCCAGGTGCCGAGTTTTAGAGAGGCACAGACAAAAGAAACAGCGCTACCAGCCCTGGCTCTGTAATTCTATCCAGCTGGTCAAATACGCATGCATGAAGCGCACTCAGTGTCGTTCAAGGTCGTTCCAGATAGACTCTAGAAGCCCGTCAGAGCTCCCAACGACTCCAGATCAACAAATGACCATGCTTGTCAATACACGGTGAACATTGTGAGCAAGTGCTCGTTCATGTCAATCGAAGTGTGACAGCGTTCATGCTTGTCTGTTGTTTGTTAGTTTGCTTGTGATTGGGAAGCCTGCATTACTCAAGTCACTTTGTTATTGCCAAGGCAACTGACAAGTCTGGAATGGAGTCGTGAAAGGAACTCTCATCTGTCGACAATTTCAAACGAGAATGAGTCCTGCGAACAGTGAGTGTGAGGTTTGTTCGCAATCGGAATCGAGGTTACGTAATTGCACTTTGAGTTTTTCTAGGTCGCTCGGATGCGCACACACGAAACCTTGCCTGTCCGTAAGACGAGTGGTGTGCTCATTCAGAACGAGGCGTGCTTGTTCTTGTCAAACAAAGCAAAAGGTGAGTTAGTGTCAAGTTAGTGTCAAGTCAGTGTCAATTGATTTGAAACATATTGATAGTGATAAAAAACAGGGTTTGTTTGTGAAATGACAGTGACATAATACAGGTAAGGTCGATTTGATGCGCATCACTTTCCTCCGTCAACACAACCTTTGCTTCCTGCAACTGCTGACGTCGGTTCCCTCGGCCGCCGCTCCTGCTGCTGCTGCGCATTCCGCAAGACCTCGCATCGCGCACACGACGACTTGATCCAGCAGTTCTAATGCGCATTTCGCTGCTTCTCGCTGCTGCAACAGCCCTCTTTGCCGCGCTGCTACTGCTGGGCGAGACCGAGCGCTTGCCGAGCTACCAGGAGCTCAAGCACCAGCATGCCGAGATGGCAAAAGGCGGCTACGATCTCGTCAACCTCGACTCGCCGCGACTCGTCGGTGAACCTCTCAAGGTACGCACGTGCGCATCATACGATAGTGTGCTTGCAGTGCTTGCAACGTACTGAGTGTCAAACTCGCGTTATGTGTTGTGCGGATAGATGCTGGCGCGAGCGATCCACGTGCCTGTGATCGGCCGCCTACTCACAAAGATGCTCCGTCGCGACAACAACATCCTCGAAGTGCGCCGGTATGTGCGCGTGCGCTGTCTTTGTATGTGTCCGCACTGTAAGACGAGTGGTGTGCAATCGCATGCAGCGCTGATAGACCACTCATCTGTTGCACACGTTCACGTGCTCACACAGAGTCGCATCGTCGATCGCGGACCTGCCACTCTACAACCCGTACATGGACCCGAAGACGTCCGTTGAGCCGGCCACAGAGCCACTCTCGCTCGATGACTTTAGCCTCAAGAGCGTGCAAGCGCCGGCAGACGCGAGTGCGTTCAAACACTGGACGATCGCAGACTACACGACGCGGTATGTGTCCGGCGAGATCACGCCGCTGCAAGTCGCGCGCGCAGTGCTCGCGGCCGTGAAGGCGACGGACGAGAGTGCGTTCCCGATGCACCTCTTTGTGGAAAAGTACGACGAGCTCATTCTCGAGCAGGCGAAAGCGTCAAGCGAGCGGTACGCGAGTGGGAAGCCACTGGGCGTGCTCGACGGTGTGCCCGTCGGGATCAAGGACGAGCTGTCGATCAAGGGCCATCGCACGACCGCCGGCACGTCATTCCTTGGTGTAGAGACTGGTGTCGCAACCGAAGACGCGGCTGTGGTCACGCGCTTGCGCGCAGCCGGCGCCATCATCCTCGGCAAGCTCAACATGCACGAGATCGGCGCTGGCGTGACGGGCTACAACATGCACTACGGCACAGTGCGCAGCCCGTACAACCCAAAACACTACACTGGCGGCTCATCGAGCGCGTCCGCTGCGCTCGTAGCATCTGGGATCGCGCCACTAGCGATTGGCATCGACGGCGGCGGCTCCGTCCGCATCCCAGCGGGTCTCTGCGGTGTCGTGGGCATCAAGCCGACGTTCCAGCGCATCCCACCGATCCTCGAAGACTGTCCGTCCGTGTGCCAAGTCGGCCCGATCGCTGGCTCAGTACGCGACGCAGCAGTCGGCTACGCTGTGCTCAGCGGCGGCGACGAGGCGTTCCCGCGAAGCTTCTCGCAGCCGCCGGTGGACTTGCGCTCGTTCGAGGCCACGCAGAGCCTCAAGGGCGTCAAGGTCGGGTACTTCCCGAGCTACACGAACCACTCGACACCGGCGATCGCGCGTGCAGTCGACCAGGCGCTCGATGCGCTCAAGGCCCGCGGCGCCGAGCTCGTGGAGACAGAGCTGGACCACCTCACGGCGATCCACGTCGCACACAGCATCACGATCGGCTCGGAGTTTGCGAGCAGCTTTGACAAGTTCTTCAGCCGCTCGAGCGAGTTCTCGCCCGAGGTGCAGCTCGTGCTCGCGTTCGCGCGCAGCTTCTCGACACTCGACTTCCTTGCGGCACAGAAGGTGCGCGCGTTCGCGCTGCGCCAGTTCCAGGGCCGCGTCTTCAGCAAAGTCGACGTCTTCGTGACGCCGACGACAGGCTTGACTGCGCCGGAGATCGGACCCGACGCGCTCACGGTCGGCGAGCTCGACGGCGCGCAGCTCGGCGACATCTTCCGCTTCAGCGTGTACGGGAACCTCATCGGCATCCCGGGCGTCACGGTTCCGATCGGCTACGACGACCGCGGCTTGCCCATCTCGATCCAGTTCCAGGCGAACCACTGGCACGAAGACGCGGCGCTGCGCCTCGCGCACGCGACCGAAGAGCTCTACGCCGCGCAGCAGAAGCAGCCGCAAGTGTACTTCTCGATCATCGACGACGCAGCAAAGCAGCCGCGCGACTGAGTGCGTGCGAGAGTGTACGAGCCAAGTTGCTCAACCACACGTGAGCGAGTGAGTGAGTGTGACGATGAGTGAGTGAGTGAGTGAGAGACAAGAGTGTGGAGCACTTGGCGCAACCGCCAAGCGTCAGTGCGATTGACACGAGCGACGAGCGACTGAGGCAGCAGCAGCCGTCGCTCCTGAGTTTGTAAAGCGCCAGCGTGCGCTCTCCTTCCCCTTCTCCTGCTGCTGCTGCTGCTGTTCTTGTGCGTCTGTCACTGGTGCGTCTCTAGTCCTCGTCTGCAGCACCAGCCAAGCGCAACGCCACAGCCGATGAGCTCACAGCACAAGACAAACCGACGCAGCAACAGAGCCAAGAGAGCAAAGTGGAGCGAGTGAGTGACATACGTCCGAGCGCTGGGTCGCTCACGTACTCGCGGCGCTTGGCCGTGAAGTCGCTCTTGTACGACTTGGTCGAAGACGCTGTGAGTCGATTCCTTGTGAGGCTCCGCAGCGCCTGCGCACGACACAGTCACAGCACATGCGTCAGCGCGTTCTTATTGTCGTCACGAGCCAAAGCGCGATGAGCGCGTGGACGTACCTCGCGCCGCTTCTTCACGGGCTTCGTGCGGTTGCGCTGCATCACGATGATCGGCACGATGCCGACAGCGAGGATCGCGATGAGTCCGAGCCAGTTCACGAGCGAGTCCTCGACGCCTTCGTGCGAGAAGCGAAGCGCTTCGTCAAAGTTCCTGCAGCGCATGAGAGCGAGAGAGTAGCATAAGACACAGCAAAGCAGAGTGTGTGTGGTCACGAGTGCGAGGAAGTGGGCGACGCACTTGAACTCTTGCTCGTCTGCGATGCCGTAGACGTCGTACTTCTCGCGGCGCGCTGGGTCCGAGAGCACGCGGTACGCTGCAATGCATTCACGATGGAGAGAGACAAAAGCACACAGTCAGCTGCATGCAAGAGGGGGCACAACGATAGCACTTGCATAAGAGAGCGCGACGCACCATTCGTGACTTTGACAAACTTCTCGCGCACGTCGTCGCGAGTCTCCGCTGTCTGCTTGTCTGGGTGGTACTTGAGCGACAGCTTGCGGTAACTAGCAGCAGTTGGCCATGTGCACAGAGCAGGAAAGCGAGAGAGAGCACGCGCGTGAGTCCGTGTGTGTGTACGAGTCAGTCGAGACTGTCGAGTGTATGAGGAAGTGAGAGACTGGATCGCAGAAAGCGAGAGAAAGCACGTACGCTTTCTTCATTTGCGCAGGCGTCGCGGACGCCGACACACCGAGGACTTCATAGAGGTCCTGCGCTGCAGCCACAGCCGCGAGGAGGCATACGCAGAGCAGGAGCGCGACACGCGTGCAGCCCATGACTCTCGCTTGCTTTTCCGAATCTTTCGTTTGGTTTGACGTGGCACTCAAGGAAAACCCTAGCTGTGTGGTCATTAGGTCTAGCTACAATCTGTGTAGATTGTGAGTAGACACTAGGGTTTTGCGCAGTCCACACAACAGACCACGACGACTTCGGACCAACAACGAGCTCGATGCACTCATGTGGCGTCAGTCGTACAAAACAGCTCGCTCGTGTGTGTCAGACGTCCGAGCGAATGACTTCGTCTGGCGTGACGATGATGTCGAGCATGCGGTCGTGCGGCGACAGCGGGACTTGGTCCACGAGCTGCGGCGACAAGCTAAGACCCTGTGGCGGCACAACGCATGGATTCAGTCAGTACACATGCTCACATACAAACGTTCGACGCGCAGCAGCGCGTGAGTCGCACGACGTACGATCGTTTTCGGTGGCGTCTTGCCGTTCGCGACGTACGCTTCGCTCAGACGGCGCAAGAACGAATCTACGCGAAGCACACAGCCAAACCGCGTCAGTCGCTTGTCAAACGCACACGCGCACACACACATGTAGGTTGAGCAAAGCAATGCCGCTGCTGCGCCGCACCGTAGTAGCCCTTGCCGTGCCCGAGTCGGCCACCCGCGCGAGTGAACGCCACGCCCGGGAGCAGCACGAGCTCGAGGTCGAGCGCGTCGAGCGGGTCATCGCGCTTCGCTCCCGTCGCAGTCTCGAGCGGCGGGTCGGGGATCTGCCACTTGTCCTACAGCCCGCAGCGACGCATGTCGTCGTCGTCAGTCGATGCTCGATGCTCGCAGCCACTTCAAGCGCCTGCCTGCGTTTCACGCGCGCACAACCACCTTTGGAAACGCGCGGATGTCGTCCATCGACGTTGCGTGCACCATCACGAGGTCCTCTGCGCCGCGGCCGGTGATCTTGGGCACATAGACCTTCTTGCCGGCTGCGAATGCAGCTGCGCGCATCGCAGCCGTCGCCGCCTCTTTCGGCATCTCCAAGTACACGCTCACGGTCGCGGCGCCGACGAACTCGGGCAGCGCGCAGACGCGCTCGGCGAGACGCGCGCTCTGGCGCTCGATCTCGGCGCTCTCGAGCGCTCTGAGCGTCGCGGCGATGCTCGCGCGCAGTGCTTTCTTCGCGCTCGCCATGCTGTCGCTCTTGTCGCTCTTGTCGCTCATTGCCGAGTACTAGTATGAGTGAGTGTGTGCGTGGTGGTGGACTTGTTCGTTTCTGTCCTCATTTTCCTCGCAATTCTCGCACGATCTCTACACACACGTCAGCTGCGACTTCAAGACAAGCAAGGCAAGCAAGAGCAAGAGACCGACCAAGATGCTTGACGACGACGAGCGGATCGTCGCCGTTACGCTCGCTGTCGAGTTCTTGATCTTCGTGCACGGGTACTCGCCGGGCGACGTGAGCTTGGCCCTGACGAACGCGTGCGGCGTCTCGGCATCACACCTCAACAAGCACTACAGCAAGGCGTACAAGGCGGCGCACTCTGCAGCGCAAGCGCGGGCCCAAGATGCAACACCAACAAGAGCAACCACAGCAAAGACAGCAACCTCGCCACCAACCGGAGCAACCACACCAAAGACAGCAACCTCGCCGAGCGGAGGGAGACGGCCAACCGAACCAGACGACACCTTGTACGAGCGAGCCGAGCGCCTGGTCTGCAAGCATGGCTGCTCGACCACGCGCGTTGCTCACCTCTTCGGCTTAAACCCGAAGACGCTTGCGAAGAGAGTCGAGCGTCACCGCGACGACAACGACTCGCTCGCACTGCGCAGCACGGTGGACAGTCCGCACTCGGCAGTGTGCTGCGCGGGCTCGTACTACTACGCGCGCAGAGCCGTTCGACTGCGTCAGCAGCGACGTCTCGATCGATTGTACGTGTCTGCTCCAATAGTGAAAGGACGTTTTGTAACAGCATCGATCGATTGTCGAGGCGCCTGCACTGTCGATCGCCATGTCGGAGCGCTGTGGCGCGAGCGCGCTGAAGGCGCGCATGCATGACTGTCTCTCTCGCCTCTCGCTGCAAGACGATCACTTCAACGACAATCTCGCCGAGATGGCTTCGCTCATCAACACGGTTGGCAGCAACAGACGCATTACCTTGCTCGACGTGCAAGTAGCGTGCTACCTCCATCACATCTGCAGAGAGAGCATCTCAAAAATTGCGTCGTGGCTCAACGTGAGCCGATCAAGCTTGAGCGACCGTATCAAGAAGAGCAAGGTCGATTCGACGTGGAGTTCAAGTGCGCATTGTTGCAGACTTCAATGAATCGCTGAAGGACGCGTCGTACGTCTACCACATCGCCGCAGAGCATGATCCAGAAGCGACACCGCCGAGGGTAAGTGAACGCTGTCGTGCTGTCATCATTCAAGTATTGAGGACATTTGTACTTGAACGTTGTATGTAGCAGCGGATTACAGCTCCTCGTTGATTCCCTACCGTCCAGAAAAGCCCGCCCATGTCGCTGCCACAAACCACATACATTGCGAGCGTCGCGCGCGCGCGAGTCGCAAGGCACTGCAGACAACGAAGACGACGACCAACAGCACGAGCGACAGCACGAGGAGCAACAGTAGTAGCACTAGGCATCGCTGTGTTGCCTTAGCGCTTTCTCTACAAGGTCTGCGCATTGAGAGCAGCAGCAGCAGCAGCAGCAGCAGCGCGAGGACGCTACCGCGATCCATTGACCGACAGCACCAAGCACCAAGCACCAAACACCAACAGCAGCACACGCGACTACCACAACAGCAACAGCAACAGCAACAGCAACATACAAACACACACCACAGCAGCCGCAATGACGTCGTACGAAGACGACATGCGCTCGCCAGACATGTCGCCCAAGCTCTTCCACGACCTTGACGACAGCGACGCGCTACGCCAAGCGGCACGCGCCGGTATCTTGCTCCTTGAAAAGAACGAGGAGCTCCAGGACGAAAACGAAGCGCTGCGCGCGCAGATTGCCGTGCTTGAGCGTGAGCGCGCCAAGTGCTTCGTCGAGATCGCAGCGCTGCAGAACGAACTCAAAGCCAAGTCCGCAATGGTCGTCGACGTGCTCAATCGCGAGCAACAGTGGCGCAAAGAGGTCGAGGCGGCGCACGCAGCGCAGCAGCTTGCTGCGTGCCAGGTCGAGAGCCTCACGCTCGAGCTCCGCGAGCTGCAGGAGCGCGAGGACGAGCGAGCACAAGAGTCTTCTGCTCTTCCGCTCGGCGGCCTGATGCCGCTGTGCAGTCGCAGCAGCAGCATCACGAGCCGCAGCTCGAGCATCTACCGCAGCGCAAGCAGCGGCATCTACCGCACCAACAGCAGCATCGGAGGCGACGACGCGCTCTACTACTATTTGCCACACTACCAAGACGAGGCGTTCGCAGTGTCGAACCCCGCGGCGACGTACGACTCGAGCCAGCCGAGTGTGTTCACGTGGGCGGATTACGAGGAGCTCGCGCGCAAGTGGCAAGCGGCGTCGGACGCGAGCGAGGCGCTGCAGCTCGAGCTCAAGAGCGCGCGCAAAGAGATGGACAGCGTGCGCAAGAAGGCGGCGCAGGCGACGGAGCTGTACTTGCAGGTCGAGCGGCTCGAGAAGCGCAACGCGAAGCTCGCGCACGCGAACGACGTGCTGACGGAGGAGCTGACGGAGGAGCGCGCGCTGCTCGAGAGTCTCCGCACGATGAACTTGATGTACAAGGTACGCGCGTGTCTGTGGGTCTTGCGCTCGGCACGCAGTCGCACTGGTCTCACGACGCACCCTTGTGCTCTCTCACTTGTGCTCTCGGCCGCAGCAAATCGCCGAGTCGCGGCCGTTCGCCATGGTCGCGAACGACGGAGACGACGACAGTGACGCGAGCGACCCTGCGCGCCAGCCGCAGTCCGAGAAGCAGACGCTCGGCATCTCCGTGCAGGACGTGCTGCTGGACACCAACATGCGGCTCGAGACCGAGCTGCGCGAGCTGCGGGACACGCTCGAGCTCTACGAGCGGCTCCACCGCCAGTCACTCAGCCACAGCGACGAGGACCCAGACGAGCGCCACGGCAGCAGCAGCGACGATGACGACGACAACAACAACAGCGGCCACCGCCGCAGTCGCCGCAGCCGCAAGAGCTCTATGGCGCTGACCGACGCGCTGATCGAGCGCAAGCGCCGGCTGAGCCACGTGAGCAGCAACAACAGCGAAGAGTGCGCAGCGTCCGACACGGTGTCGATGAGCGACTTTGGGAGCGGCGACCTGTCGGACGTGGCGTCCGAGGCGCTCGTGCGCAAGGTGCAGGAGCTGCAGGAGCGCCTCGTGGTGGCCAAAGACATGCTCAAGCACACGAAGCTGCAGTGGAGCGCGGCCGTGGCGTCGCAGAAGGCGCTCGAGCAGTGCAACCGGTCGGCGCAGGACGAGATCACACGCCTGACGCAGCAGCTGGACTACCAGGTGACCGCGATGGCGCGCGGCAGTGGCAGTGGCGCTGCTGACGGTGTGAACAGCGATGCGGAGGAGGACAAGTGGATCGAAGAGACGGCGCCGTACCCTGCGCCGCCTGGGGACCTCAACTCGCCGCTCATCAAGTGTCTGCTGGGCCGCTGGACGACGGACCTGTCGAAGGTCATGATGCTCACGGACTGGCTGCACCACGCGATCCGCGGGACTGGGAAATCAAAGCCATTGCGGCTCCACGCGCTCTCAAGGGACGTCGCCGCGGGCTTTGCGCAGCTCCTCGTGCCGATCATGCGCGAGAAGCACGGCGTGTCCGTGTCGATCTACCGCCGCGATAGTGTCCACGTGATCTCGGACCTCGTGCTACAGGCGAACCGGTCGAAAGCGAGCGACGAGGAGCGTGTGAGCACAAAGGCGAGTAGCGCTCGGACGCCAAGTCCCGCAAGCCCGACGCACTCCAAGACTGCCGCAGTGCCCATTGCGCCACCGCCGTCTTCTTCTTCGTCGTCTACTGACACACCAGTCGCACTCGCAATGCGCAGCTCGAACGACGGGAGTCCCTGTCGTCCGTACTCGCGCTTCCTGCGTGGCGAGCCCGAGTTCCTCTTTAGCTAACACGTGCGAATGGAGTCTCGTTCTCGCTCGAGTCAGTGGTGGTGGTTGTGTCTGTCTGTCTCGCTGTCTTCTTGAGTCTTATAGTGCATATGCGCTGGTGTCGTGACGCGCTTGCGAAGACAGCTGTGCAAGGACCAAGTCAAGCCGTACAACCCAAAACACTACACTGGCGGCTCATCGAGCGCGTCCGCTGCGCTCGTAGCATCTGGGATCGCGCCACTAGCGATTGGCATCGACGGCGGCGGCTCCGTCCGCATCCCAGCGGGTCTCTGCGGTGTCGTGGGCATCAAGCCGACGTTCCAGCGCATCCCACCGATCCTCGAAGACTGTCCGTCCGTGTGCCAAGTCGGCCCGATCGCTGGCTCAGTACGCGACGCAGCAGTCGGCTACGCTGTGCTCAGCGGCGGCGACGAGGCGTTCCCGCGAAGCTTCTCGCAGCCGCCGGTGGACTTGCGCTCGTTCGAGGCCACGCAGAGCCTCAAGGGCGTCAAGGTCGGGTACTTCCCGAGCTACACGAACCACTCGACACCGGCGATCGCGCGTGCAGTCGACCAGGCGCTCGATGCGCTCAAGGCCCGCGGCGCCGAGCTCGTGGAGACAGACACGAGTCTTTTTTTTGTAACAAGTCAAGCTATCGTGGGGTACTTTGCTTTGGGGCATATTTGTATATGAGGCCATTTTTTACCGAAGTATCATTAACCGTTTTTTAGGTTTTTCACCCAGGAGAGAGGGTTGAAGTTGGGCAATTGAAATCCACTGGCAGCGACCGAACGCGAGAAAATCGATCGAGAAGATCGAACACAGCAAAAACGACACGAAGATGGAGGAGAGCAGCGACTCGGAGTGGATGCCAAGCGACCATGACGACGCCAGCGCTAGTGACAACGACGAAGTGGGTACAGCGAACGAAGCAGCAGCAAGTGGCGAGTCATTTGTCGATCTACTCGTGGCGCAGCCACCGCGCGAAGCCGCGACATCCCGCGGCCAAGTTCTCGATTGCTGCGCGAAGAAGTGCCTTGCTGGCAAACAGGAGCAAGTCACGCGTCTCTTATCCAACGTGCGCGCGCTTTCGCGCGACGAGCTTCGCACCTCCAGCTACACAGCACTTGCAATGTGCTCGTCTTTCAACAACAAGCAACCGACGTCACAGCGCGAGCGCTTCACCTACTACGCTCCATTCATTGGACCAGTGTGCAAGACAGTGTCTGAGTGTCTTTTCGGCATCAGCCACCGCACTCTGCACTTGTACCGCAAGCACGTCCGCGAACGCGGCATTGAGCCCAGTCAGCACGGCAGCGTCAGCAACACCAACACCAACGCGTGCGAGATCGACGAGGATCTTCTCGTCGCTTGGTTCCGTGAGGTGGCAGCGAGCATCAGCGATGTCGTGCCTGTGCGCGTGCGTCTGAAAGAGATCAAGCCAGGCCTCTGTCGGCGCTACTACTCAAGCGAAGACCACACACTACTACCACCGAGCTTCACGTGGAGCTACGTGACGCAGCAGTACCTCAGCTACTTGGATGAGAACTACGTAGACACACCAAGTCCATCCGAGTCGTCGGTCTGGCGCATTCTGACCAAGCGCTGCCCGACCGTCAGGATCCGCTCTCCGCGCGACCAAGTCTGCGACCAGTGCGCCATTTACAGGAACAAGTTCACAGCGCAACCAGAAGGCGTGGAGGCCGAGGTCTTCGGCGACCATCTCGCTAGCGCCAAAGCAATGCGGTCAGTGGAGTTTGTGATACTTTTGATTTGTACGGCACATTTAGTGATACTTTGGTTTGCTGACACTTACAAACGCTTGATACTTAGTGCGGAGTACAAGAAAGACGCCGCAGACTCCAGCAAGACGCACCACGTTCTCGTCGTCGACTACGCCCAGAACTTGTCGCTTCCACTCGTGCACGGCACGCCATCGAGTTGGTACTTCATGTCGCTTTGGAGCGTCTCGCTCTTTGACGTGTTCTCTGCTCACGACGAGACACACTACCACTACCTCTACTCGAAACGCCGCGGACGCAAAGGACCGAACGAAGTGTTGAGCATGATCCGCCACACGCTCGACATGATGTCAGTCTTTGACGGCGCTTTCGAGGCAAGCAACAGTCAGGGCGAGGCAACGGACGAAGTGACGCTGTGGGCGGACAACTGCGGCGCGCAAGGGAGGAACACGTTCATGGTTTGGTTCTTGCTCTACCTGGTCGACTCCAGCGTGCTCAAGCGTGCTAGTCTCAAGTTCTTCCAACGCGGCCACACGAAAAACGCGTGCGACCGCGGGTTCGGCCACATTCGCAAGCACCTCGCGAAGTCGATATGCTGGACGATGGACGAGCTTGTCGCGTCAGTGAACGATGCACCAGTATCAAGCCACGCCGTCAACCTCGACGACGGTGATCAGCCGTTTTGGGAGTTCAAGACGCATCTCTCGTCCAAGTACAAGCGTGTCGCCAACATTCAGCGCTACCAGCTGATCGAGATGACCAAGGAGGCACCTGGACGCGTGATCTGCCGCAAGTCCCCGACATCGGCTCCAGTCACGCAAGATCTACTGCTCGACGCGTCGGCGAGCTTCGAGGGCATTGCAAGCGTCTGGGCGTCACTCCAGAAGCTGCCGAACCCGCCTGTAAACGACGAGAAGCTCAGCGACATCTAGAGGAAGATTGTGCCGTACGTCCCTACCAAGTACCACTCAGATACGCTCTACCAGCAGCCGACTGCTGCGACAGTAGACGCAGCGAGAGAGGCGAAGCGTGCTCGTCAAAAGAAGGTCAAAGCGGCGCTGATCAACAAGAAGCGGAAGGCACAAGACGGCGTGGACGAGGGCGAAGAGTCGAAGAGTGCTGAAGTGTGATTGTGAGTCGTTTGTGATACATTTGTATAGCATGGCACATTTTGTAATACTTTAGTTTGAGACCCTCACTTTTGTGATACTTTTAAATAGTACCAAACATATTCTTTGTGATACAGTTGTTTGAAACTGAAACATGGAAATGTTGAGGGCGCGCACTTTAACATAAAAAATATCACACTTCCAGATCGAATTCAGACGTGCACAATGGCTCAATCGAAAGCCAAGATAAAAAATTATCATAAACTTGAAAAATAAATTCGTACTTAGTCGGGGTGTCTTAGGAGATCGTTTGCAACTTTTGATGGAAAGCTGTTTTGACTGTGCTTGATATACCATTAGAAAGCCAAGACAAGACAACGCACTACAAGGTTGTATGCTCCGATAAAAACCTCAAAAGTGACGTTGTGAAACCTTTGTTTAAAATGGCCTCATATTTTCGTGTCAAACGTGATGTTGACGTGACCATCAAGCAGCAAGTCGCTCACAAGAGCCGCAGAACGCAGCAGGAGCTGCGATGCCGTCGCTCATGCGCTCGTCGACGTCTGCGCTCGGCGCCACGACGAGTGCCGCGAGCGCATTCAGCTCTGTAGCTGAGCAGGCGTCGGCTGTGAGCGCGTTCCGGTCGCGGCTCATGTCGCCGGCGAGTAGCGTTGCCGACACGGAAGAGGAGCTCGACCTGTCGACGTCGTCGCTGCCGCCGCTCGCGCCACCTGCAGCGACAGCGACGCACGAGCGCCACGGCCACGCGTGCAACTCGTGCTCGGAGATCGAGACCGAGTTTGCTGCGGCTGTGCTCTTTGTCGAGACGTACAATGGCAAGTCGGTGACTATCGCTCCTGCATATGTGTGAGCGTCTTGCACGTGAACTGACGTCGTCGAGTGCGTGGTCGTCGCAGGTCCGCACCGCATCCTCACGCAAGAGAACTCATCGCCGAAGAAGGACTTCTACGCGTTCTACCAGCAGGCAACAGTGGGCCCGTGCCTCACGACTGCGCCGCCGCCTGGACTGAGCAAGACCGAGACGTCCAAGTGGTGCGCCTCTCGTAGCAACCGCATGCTGCGGCGCATGACCCAGCCAACGCTTCCTCTCACACTCATGCACTTGCTACATGGCTGCAGGGAGAAGTGGCGCAACCTCGGGCAGATGACGCGCCATGAAGCCATGAAGCGCTACACGACAGCACTCGACAACCTCGTGGACGACTGGCGCCGCAGTGCAAACGTCCGCAGCCCAGCGCTGTACCGCTCGACGAGCAGCGCGTCGTCGGCTGCAGGTGACGCGTCGAGCCCCAGTGCCGCACCAGCGCTCGCAGGAGCCGGCGCGCTCGTACGTGCGCTCTTGCCACGAGGTCATTACTCCATCCACCGCACTCTGACAGACGCGACTTGTTCGCTTCTGATGCATCTCACAGACGCCCCGGCGCAGCACAAACATGTTCGAGCGCCTCCCGCGCATCTACGACGAGCTCGGGGAGCTCCAGGACCGCGTCGAAGACGAGACGAAGAAGCGCGAGGAGCTCGAGGCGCACTTGCTCAGCTTCACGCGCGAATACGTACGTCACGTGTCTCTCCTGCGCTTCTCATGCGAGACGCAAGTGACTGACGGACGAACGCCTCGCCGACTGACTGAATGGACCGACAGCGCGCGATGATGACGCGCGAAATGGAGCAAGTGGACCAGATGCGCGGTCACTTGACGGCGCTCGTCAAGACGCTCGAAGACGACGTGACGAGCCACCACGTGCGTCCATCGGCTCCTTTCATCCACTCCCATGACCATGTACGACGCACTCACTCACTCTTCTCTCACTTTCTTGTGCACATTAGAACGAGCTCCAGGTCGTCACGACGCGCCTCCACGACATGCGCGCGCTCGTGGACAACTCGCTGCTGCTCGCACTCGAGCTCCGCGGCCGCCGCGTCGTTGCGATCGTGCGCGGCTGGATGCGCAACGCGCTGCTGCGTCGCGTGCTCGCGGTCGTTGCGGTCCTGCGCGCGTGGCACTTTGTGCGCGCGCGGCGCCTCCCGCAGCTCGCGGCGCAGTGGCTCATCCGCTGGCTCGCGGCGATCTCGTCACTGGACGCGCCGCCGCACTCACTCCAGCGCTGAGCCACTGGAAGTCGTAGGACAGAGAGAGAGAGAGATGAACATGGGCGTGACGTGCATTCAACCGCGCAGACCTGAGGACGACGTCTCTTACTTACTATGCACTTGCGCTGCGCTGGTAGCTCTCCCAGCACTCAAAGTGCACCTTGCCGAGGCCGCTCGTGAGGTCGTAGAAGCGGCCGTCGAAGCGCCCGGGCATCTGCACCACGGGCTCGCGGCAGTGCACGCACTTGGGCGCCACGGCGCGCTGGTACGCGTCCCAGCACTCAAAGTGCACGAGCTGCTCGTGCTCGATCTTGTAGAAGCGGCCGTCGAAGCGCCCGGCGATCTTCACGACCGCGTCGCCGCACTGCACGCAGCGCTTCGCAGTGCTCAGCTGGTACGCCTCCATGCACTCGCCGTGGACCTTGCCACCCGTGATCTCGTAGTACTTGCCGTCGAAGCGCCCGGGGATCGCCGCGATCGCCTGCCCGCAGTGCACGCACTTGTCCGCCACGCGCACTTGGTACGCGTCGATGCACTCGGCGTGCACCGTCGCGCCGTCTGGGAGCGTGTACATGCGGCCGGAGAAGCGACCGTCGACGATCTCGATGCGCTGGTGGCAGTCGACGCACACGGGCGTGTGGCGCTCGCGGTAGACATCGACGCACCCGTCCTTGCACACACGGTCGACCTGCGCGCGGCCGTTCTCGGCGTGCGTGAACGTCCGGAACGTGCCCGAGAGCGCCTTCTGGCACACGACGCAGATCGGGAGTGACGCCGTGTCCGAGATCGGCACGATCGCTGTCGGCTTGGTCGTGAAGAGCGTGAGCGCAAACTCGAGCGCGTACGGCACGCGGCCGTCGTACGTCGCGGGGATCACGACGAACGGCGCGCCGGGCTCGGCGCCAGCGACATCGAGCGACGTCTCGAGCACGCAACTCCGGTTCGAGATGAACGTTCCGGTCGCGACGACGTCGTGCGACAGGTCGATCTTGCGCGCCATGCGCTCGCCGTTCTTGAGCACCACGGGCGCAATGTACGCGTCGTACTCGCTCCGGAGCTTCATGCGGCGCGACGGCTGCTCGAGGTGCACGACGAGGTCGCAGCCGTGCGTCGCAGGCGAGAAGAGCTGGTACTGCGGGTTCAAGTGCATCGCTTCGCGGCCGCCGCTCGTGATGCCGCTCCACTGCCCCGTGACGATGTGGACGCTCAACGTCGGCGTCACGGGGTTCCCAAGACCGTCCGGCACCGACCGGAAGTTGTACAAGTTGCGCGACTCGACAACGTGGCTGAAGAAGCAGTAGAACGCGCTGAAGTCCATCCAGTAGCTCTGGTCCTCGCGAAACTGGAAGCCGCACGCGACCTTCTGCGTGCGCGAGAGCGCGTGCCACTTGGGGTCGGCGCTCGACCACGCGCCCGTCCACTTGTCGGGCTGCGCGTGCGAGCCGACGCCCCAGCTGTTGCGCAGCTGCACGAGGCGCGCGCGCTCACCCTTGAACTCGAGCTCCACGAGCTGGAGCACGCCGTACGCAAACGACTTGCGCAGACCCGTGGGCAAGTCCAACTCGACGTCGTCGTTGCTGCAGCCCACGAGCGAGCCGGACTCGAGCGCCGCGCTCAGGCCCTGCCACGCCGCGTCCTCGGTCGCGAACGTCTCCTGGAGCTTGTAGCTCGCAGGCACGCCGCCGTAGAGATCCTGGAGCGCGTACGCCTCCTGGCCGCCGATGATCGCCTCATAGCCGCCGTGGAGCTTCGCGTACGCCTTCTCAACGAGGAGCGACCAGATCTCAAACTTGCCGTTGCTGCCCGTGAACGACCCGAACACGGGCTTGCCGAACTGACTGCACGGGATGTAGTCGTCCACGACGACGACGCGGCTGCGGTGGTTGCGCCAGAAGCGCACGGCGTACACGCCTTCATTGTTGTACTGCTGCTCGCGTGGGTACAGCGAGCCGACTTCGACGCGGTCGGGGACGACCAAGTCGCTCTCGAGCTCTGGGAAGAGCTGCGCGAGCGCGTTCGGCGACGTCGAGAGGATCGATAGTGCACCAAAGAGGTACGAGTCGGCGAGGCGCCCGAACTTGAGGTCGCCAGGGCCGATGCCGACGCCCGAGACGCGGTTCGTTGCGCCGTTCTCGCGCGAGCGGTCAAAGAGGCACGTGCCCTGCGCCTGGAAGTACACGGGCACGAGCACCGAGACGCGCGAGACGACGCCGGCCTCGGAGCCGTCGACGCGGTACGCAGAGCCGTCACCGACACCCGCGAATGCGAGCGGGCGGTAGTGCTCGAGCAGGCTCTTGTCCCAGAGCAAGTCGAAGCGCTGGAGTCCGTCCTGGACGTACTCGCTCAAGTAGCTGATCATATTCTTCGTGAGCAGGAGCAAGTGGTCGCGCTTGCGCTTGCTCAGACCCGTTGACACCGCCTCCTTTGCGATCTGGAGGAAGCTCGCGTCGACGCTCGAGCCGCTCTCGCGGATCACTTGGAGGATGCTCTCGGCCTCGGCCTGCGACTTGATCGCCATCGAGCACACGAGCTTCTTGGCGTCGTCGAGCATCGTGATCTCGACGTACCTGGTCGAGGCGCATAGTGAGAGCGAGAGAGAGCAGTGTGAGTCCTGACACTCGCAGCAGACGCACACGAAGAGCTACGTACGCCGTCTCGTTGAAGAAGTCGCTCACGCGCTTCCACTTCCAGACGTGCTCCTCCAAGTGCGGGTACTTCTTGTTGCTCGCGTCGCGGAAGAGCGACGACGCGTCCGGCGGGAACTGCGGGTCTGCGCACGCGAGCCACTGGAGCGTCAGCGCGCCACTCGCAAAGAGCCTCAGAGCCAAATAGACAGTCAGACGCACCCGTGAACTTCGTGCCGCTCTGGCGGTGCTTGCGCAGCACTTGGAGCCACTCGCCGTTGTCTGCGAAGCTTCGCGCGTCGTAGTACCGCTCCTCCTCGGACGCCAGCTGCTCGCTGCGCACGACAGTGATCAAGTCGTTTGCGCGCGTGACGTTGTAGCCCTCGACGCGCTCCGTCGGCTGCGTCTTGTTGCGCTCGACCGCGTTCGAGATCTCGAGGCGCGTCGAGAGCGAGTCCATGTTGCGCGCGCGGACGACCTGGCGGATCGACACGCCTGCGCCGCTCCCGCTCGGCTCTTCGCGCTCCTCTGGCCGCGCGCTCACTGCAGCAGATCGGTCGACGCATGCGTCAGTGCGCACTTGTAGAGAGGGAGACGTAGTGCAGCACAAGGCGCAGAGTGAGAGACGCACCCGAGAGACTCGAGAGCAGCGAGCTGATGCTGTTGACAGACGTCGCCATCGTGTTGAACTCGACCGACGCCGGCGGAGAGCTCGAGTCTGCAGCGCTTGTCACTGGCGCTGGCTCCGAGTACGGAATGTACGACGGCGACGGCTGCACGCCATAGCTCTGGAACGACGTCGCGGGCGTCGGAGGCGCGACGGTCGAGTGCGGAGGATCAAAACCAACTGCAGCCGACGACAGACCGAAGCTCGAGTGCGAGAGGACGGACGCGTGCGACGTCGAGGAGGTTAGTGCAGGCGCGTACGTCGTGGACGACGCGCCAAAGAGGTCGCCTTCGTCGTCAGCGACGAACGACGTCGACAAGTTCGTAGGCGCTGCTGCTGCAGGACGCGGGTGGCCGCACTCGCCACAGAACGCAGCGTCGAGGTCGATGAATGGAATGAGGCACTGTGCGCAGACATTCGACGGCACTGGTGCTGGTGCTGGCGTTGGTGCTGGCGAGAATGAGGGCACTACAGGCGACGGTGCGAGCGACGTGAGCGCAGGAGCGGCGCTCGTCACTGGCGCTGGCACCGGGAGGTCTTCCCGCGGCGCGCCGCACTCGGCGCAGAAGCGCGCAGACGCGATCTCGTCAGGCTCCCAGCGATGTCCGCACTCGGTGCAAAACATGTTGTCGTCGTTGTCGCTCGGATCTGCTTACGCGGGCGATAGGAGGTCGTTCGCTTCTCGTCTTTGGTCGCTGATGTCGTCGAGTCGGGCGATGCAAGAGTGATGACAGTGATTTTGTGGGGGCCATAAATCACTTCAACTCCCTTGTATTTATCACTATCCAAATCGATGGAGTTGCATTTCGCAGTCAATAATCAATAGTGAAAAAATAAAGAAACGAATGCTATTCATAGACATCCCTTGTTTCTTTCACTAGCAACTCGATCAAGTTATGCTCGCGTCGCTTCGCGTCCTACTTCTGGAGCACCACCTGCATGAGCAACGACAGCAGGCAGCAACAGCAACATGAGCATGCGCACTGCGAGCGCTGATCACACGCACAACGTGCTACAGCAGCAACCAGAGGTGACGACTTTGACCCAAGCTCACAATCGAGACGAGCTAGCATCATCAACAGCTCACACTGCTCGACAAAGCACTCCGTCGTTCAAGCACGACGATCCGCACACGACAACAGCTAGCGACTGTAGCAAGTCTGACTCTGACGCAATGGACACTGGGCGCGTAGTGCAGCAGAGTGACAGCGATAGCAACGGCGACGACGACGAAGACTTGGATGTCGACGAGCACGAGAGCGAGAATGAGAATGACGACGAAGACGAGCTAAAGCAAGCCGCGCGCGCTGGCATCCGGCTGCTCGAAGAGAACGCACAGCTCACAGAGGAGGTGCGGCACTTGCAGCTCCAGCTCAGCCACACAACAGAGCTCCAGCGCGTGCTCGCAGACAAAGACGCTCGGATCGAACAGCTCACGCAGCACTTGCGCGAGTCGATTCGCGAGAACCAGAGCCTTCTGTCAGAGCTGACGCAGTTGCGCGAGCAAGTCGCAACGCACAAGACTCTGCTCGCGCAGCACCAGCGCTCGCCACGGAAGCGATCTTCTCGTGGTGGATCATCGCCGACGCGATTAGGCTCTCAGCAACACTTGGCGCTTGAGCTCAACGACCTATCGCTACGATCTCCATTAGACGCTACAGGGGATGCAGACGCGACCAGTGCGCTGGACTCGCATTCGACAAGTCACAGCGTTGTTACCAGGACTCCAAGTCAGTCTGCCACGACAACTGGCGCTCCGATGAGCTTGTCAGTCGGGCCGATCAGCCCCAAACGACGACACTCGGCGCGACTCGAGGAGGTCGAGCGCAAGTTTGAGGACGCGCATCGGCGCAACAGCTTGCTCAAGCTCGAGCTCAGCAGTGTCCAGAAGACTGTGAGTGCGCTCAAGCCCTTGAGCGCGCAGCTCCACGAGGCGCGCGAAGAGACCGAGATGCTGCGCGCGCGCGCCAACACGCTGACGAACCAGCTCCAGCTGCTCATGGACGAGCGCACGGAAGAGCGAGCGCTGCTCCAGAGTCTGCGTGCGACCGTCGAGATCTACCAGAGTCTCGACGACCCAACTCGGAACGTTCATCTACATGGCGACAGTCGCCGACACGTCAGCGGCGACGGTGACACGGAGCAGACCCGACGACTCGCGAGGATGCGTCGGCGCAAGTCGGACGGGTGCGTCTTGCCTCTTCCGACTGGCAGCGGAGCGCTCAAGCCACCGACGAGCTGGGCACACAGCGCGACAAGCCGCTTCCACTCAACGCAGGACGACAACGACGCGATCCTGGAGTCACTCGACACACTCAGCGACCAAGTCCTGAGTCTCCAGCAGCTCGAGGCGTGTCTCGTGCTGTCGAATTCGACTCTAGGACGTCAGAGCCAAAGCCAGAGCCAGCAGGTGCGAGCGAGCACCTCAACGAGAGACGACTCGACGCTTGCTCTTGGCAGCACGGACCACTGGACGCGCTCCGCGTTCCTCGCGCAGCAAGTCTCGGTCCTCCATGATCTGCTCAAGTGCTACCGCGCGCAGTGGCAGCGTGCGTCAGAGCATCGCCACGCGCTCGAGAGCGAACGCGCGCAGCTCCTGAGTCGCGTGGCGGCGCTGAGTCTGCTCGCTCAGCGTCAGTGCGCGCTCTGCGCTCGCGCAAACGAAGAGCTCGCGCACGAGAGCGAGGCGTGGCAAGCAGCTGCGAGCGCGTACGAGACGCTGCTCCAGCGCGCGACGGAGGCAGTTGGCCATGAGGACGAGGCCGAGGCCGAGCACGCATGCTTTGTGATCCTGCGGCGCCTCGTGAGCAGCTGGACGGCCGACAAGTCCAAGCGCATGCGGCTCCACGACTGGCTCACGAACGCGATCCGGAGCACCGGCACGCGCAAGGCGCTGTACTTGCCCGACCTCACGCACGAGATCGCGTCGGGCTTCCAGATGCTCCTCGTGCCGATCCTGCGCGAGAAGTTCGGCGTGGCCGTGCACGTCGAGACGCGGCAGCGGACTGTCGTCGTGACAGATCTGAAGCTGCGAGTCGTCGAGACGGACACTGCGAAAGCCACCGCGTGTCTCCAGCGTATTCGCCGGTCGCTGCTGTGGCTCCTGGACGCCGAAGAGGCCGTGCAGTTCGAGGAGAGCGAGTGGGTGGGCGAGTTTGCGCGCAAGAAGGCGGCGCGTGTGTGTCTCGGCAAGTGAACGCGAGAGCCTCGAACAGCAGCAACAGCTAGTACACGTACGCATTGCCTCTCGCTCATCGCTCGCTCTCTGTCCTGTCGACTGACTGACTATGGTGCACGCGACCGAAAGAGCCGCTGCGCTTCGCCGTCGTCTGGCGGCGACAGCAGCTCGTGGTCCGACGCGTAGCCGATGACGCGGTAGTCGGCGCGGATCGGCGCCTTCTCGCTCATCGCTGGCTGCCGGTAGACGTTGTCGAGGAACGCGAACGTCGTCGCGCGGTCGCGCTGGCTCCGCAGTGCGTCGAGGCGCGCGCACTCGGTCGCTGGGAGGTACTTGGCCACGCGCGGGAAGAGCTGCGCGACGTAATGGTGGAAGAGCAAGATGAGCACCGCGAGCACCGCGACGAGCACGACCTGCACCGGCGCCTTCTTGAGCGACAGGAGCCCGATGAGCGTGAGCTGCGCGACGATGAGCGCGACTACCAGGAACGCGTACAGCCGCGGCCAGTACGCGCCGAGCGCGAACGACATGGGCTTGTACACGAACAGCACCTGGCGCCGGTACACGACCTCGGCGACGAAGAAGAAGAAGCCGGTGAAGTAGCACACGAGCGGCGCGATCGGCGCGAACGTGAGCGTCACGAGCATGACGAGGAAGCTGTCGGCGAAGACCGCGGTCGGGTCGAACGCGTCAGTGGACGAGATGGACCGGAGCCCGAGCCACGTGCCTTCGCGCTCGCGCTTCGTGAGCTTCGGCGCGCAGAGGCGGAAGAGCAGCGAGAGCGCGAGCGGCACGACGCGCAGGAGCTCGAGCACAAGGCTCAGGCCCGTGAGCACGATCACATACGAAATGAAGAACGTCGACTGCTGCGGCATGCTGCGGCCAAGCATGCCGATGAGCGCCTTCGGCTGGTCCACGATCTCCTCGAGACTGTCGAGCACCGTGCCGACGACGACCGTCACGAAGAAGACCTGGATGAGCTGGAAGTACACGAGCTTCGTGAACACGGACGCGCGCACCTCCGTGTTCGACGGGTGGCCCTCGCGCGCCGAGAGGAAGCTGAAAACGAGCGGCGCGAGCGAGCTGAAGAGCACGAGCGCAAGCGGCGCGAGCTGCTTGAAGATCTCCTCGAGCACCGGGTACGCGTCGAACGCCTTGTTCAGAAACGGCAGCGAGCGCCGGAGCGACTCGACCGTCGAGAGCGACGCGATGAACGCCGTCGGGATCGTCCAGAAGAGCACGATCGTGGCCGTGAGCGTCGACGACACGAGGCGCCAGAGCGCGCGCGTGCGGAACTGCAGTCCGATGTTCGCCCAGTTCACGTCGCTCACGTGCGGCGCCGGCGAGATTGCCATGCGCACCGGGTCGCTCGACTGGAGCGTCTGCTGCGCCACTTGCGCGGCCTTGAGCGACGCGAACGAGACGAACGCCGAGCGCCGCATCACGCGCATCGGGTGCTTCCGCCGCGCCGCTTCGCGCTCCAGCTGGTTCTCCTCCTTCCCAGCCTCGGCCGCGTCGTCACCGTCATCGTCGCCGTCGTCGTCCACGAGACTGCTGCTGCTGACGCTGACGCCCGAGCGGCGGCGGTGGTCGTCGATGCGGATCGCCACGTCCGGGCGGCTCGGGTCGTGCGGGACAAACGGCGCGACTTGCCCGGCCTCTTGCTCCTCAACGAGGCGCGCGAGCTGCGCTTGCGTGCTCTCGATGCTCCCGATCTCGCGCGCGACCTTCTCGTTCAGCTTCGCGAGCTGCTCCTGGTACACGTCGATCGAGTCGACGACGCGGCCGCGGCTGCCGGCGCGACAGAGGAGCATGCCGAGCCACGACCCGCCGTCGCGGTGCTGCGGACGGTCGCCAGTCGCGCACGTCTCGCGCACAGCAAGCGCGTGCTCCAGTGCATTGCGCACGTGCTCGCGCTCTGCGATGTACTGCTCGAGGCGCGCGCACTCGACTGCGACGTACACGGAGCAGACGGCGTCTGGGAAGAGGCTGCGCATGTATGTCTCGAGCGTCATGCGCGTGCGGAGCTTGAGCGGTAGTTCGTCGACGAGGATCGAGTACTGCGCGGCTTCGGCGCGGCCGAGGAGCTCGTGGCGCCGCGCAATGTAGTACGAGTACTCGTTCAAGAGCAGCCACATCGTGAAGAACGCGAGCACGTACGCTGCGACAGTCGGTGCCCACAGTCGCGGCGTGCGTTCGTGTAGGTTCGACATGTTGATGCGCTCGAGCGGGTCGATGCTCGTGCGTGTCGTGGGCGGTGGTGGCGCCGTCGCGTACAGCGGGAGCAAGACTGCCGAGAGCGCGACTGAGAGGAGCGCGACCTTTTGGCCCATGCGCAGGAAGCGCAGGAACGAGAGCGTGTCGAGGCCGCAGCGCTCCATGATCTCTTCGTCCGACACGCGGTAGACGCGTGGGATCCACACGAACGGCTTCTCGGTGCTCGACGGCGCCGTTGCGGTCCAGAACGCATTGCCAGTGACGCCGCGACTGTCGTACGCACTGCGGTAGCGGTGGCGCACGCACTCGAAGACCACGAGTCCAAGTGCTAGGAGCGAGAAGTAGATGCTCACGCTCGTCTTGAGCGTCCCGCTCGGGTTCAAGTTGGCCGCCTCTGCATCTTGCTGCGTCGTCATTGCGCGCACTTGTGCTCTAGCTCCTTGCTACGTGGTGGTGTTGCGTGCGAGAGAGAACTTGGCGACTGCTGCTTCTTGACGTCAAGATGATCCATGTGGCAGTTGGCTCCATTCATGCTATTACAATTGTGATAGTGAAAAAAACGAATAGTGTTTCGTGGGTAAAACCCAGCTCCCATGATGAGTGGGCAAAATGTCATTTCAGTGCCTTCCAATCAGAATTGACCCAGCCTAATGGAAGACTTCGTGCTCGAACTGCATGCGCTCGATGAGACGCAAGACCGCGTCGAGGCCGTGAGCGACGAGATCCTGCGCGCACACAACGATGGCGACGCTGCGCGCGTGAGTGCGATGGTCGACAAGTGGATGGACGCGCTGCGCGCGAGCGACTTGCACTCGGAGCGCATTGCGTTCCTGTACGTCGCGAACCACGTGCTGCAGAAGACGCTCTTTGGGAGCGACGGCGCCGGCGATGCGAGCACAGACTTTGTCAAGCTCTTTGGCGCGTACATGGAAGAAGCCGTGTCGCTCGTGAGCAACTCGCCAATGGACCGACAGAACGTCACGCGACTGCTCGAGCTCTGGCACGAGAAAGATGTACGTACGACACACTGGTCGTTGTGCTTTGTCTGTGTGATGCTCACACGATGGGATGGATATGCGCAGGTGTACCCTGACGAGGCGATCTTGCGCATGTGGCGCTGCACGGGCGAGGACCTGCCGACGTTCCTCCAGTCGATCGCAGCCACGAGCACCGCGAACGGCAGCAACGGCGAGCGCAGTGAGCTCGACGACGCAGAGCACGAGCTGCCGCACGAGACGCTGCCGATGAAGCTGAATGCGCACTCGGCGAACCCGGTCGTGGACGCGCTCAAGCAGATCGACCACCACAAAGCAGTGCTTCAGTACCTCGACCGCGTCCTCAGCGAGCGCCACCAGTTCGCTCTGCACCACGCCGCAACGAGCTACCAGAGCGCAGACGACATCGTGGCGGACCGAACGACGTCTGCCGTGGAGCTCAAGCGGCGCGTGGAGGACTGTCTGCGGCTCGTGAAGATCCGAAACGTGCGTTGAGTCCGTGGACGTGTGTGTGTGAGCGAAGCGCTCACAGTCTGAACGTGTGCGTGTGCACGTGTCTAGCGATACATGAGCGAGATCCCAGCGCTGAAGCAGCAGCTCGTGGCCGCGATCGCCAAGGTGAAGCAAGACGAGGTGCGTCTGCGCGTGCGGGAGCGTCTGACCGAGGGGCGGACTGCTCATGACCGCGCCTCGTGACTCCAAACAGATCGACGCAGGGAGCAAGATCGAGCAGAAGCTCGAGGTACACGCACGCGACGCTCGCTGTCTCGTGACGTACGCGCGACCAATGGACTGCTCACTCGTGACTTGTACGGACAGCAATGCGACCTCATTGACATCGGACTCGCAGACTTGGCCGAGCACCGCGAGACGTACCCAGAGGAGGTCCGGCGCTTGCTCTCTCGAGTGCGACGAACCACTCGCAGCCACTGACGACGCGTGCTCTTGTCGCGTGTGTGTGCGCAGTGGTCGAAAGAGTCGTACGAGTGCACGCTCCGGCGCCAGCGCAAGGACGAGGAGCAGCGCGCGCGCGAGGAGGAGATGGTGCGGCTGCACCACGAGGCGATCGCCGAGAGCGCTAAGCACGCGATGCACCTCGAAGCCGACATGCGCGCGAGCGAGTCGGGCGAGCTGCAGTCGCTCGCGAAGGAGATCAGCGCTCAGCCTGCCGAGTCAAAGCCCGAAGAGACGAACGAGATGGTGTGGCATCCGTACGTCCAGCACTGTCGAGAACTGTGTTCGTGCTGCTGGCCATGGCCATGTCTGACAAACTGCTCATGCGTGTGGTGTGTGTGTCCACAGTGTCCTGAAGGAGCTCGTGCCGCTCAAGAGCCTCAACTTGGAGTGGGAGAGCTGGCGCGACCACTAGCGCCGCCGCCTCGTCAATCGACCGCCTGCGACTGCAGCGCCAATGCGAATCCACTGCGTGCTCCTCTCGGTGTTGCTCTCGGACGTACTGAGCGTAGTGGCTGCCACTGCGACACGCTCATGGCTGCACTGACCACCAGCTGCTGCTGCGCACGAGCGCCCGATACAAAAGCAACAGGAACACGAGCGCGCGGGTCAAAATTTCGCTATTCCGACACTCGGAGGTGCTTCTGCCGCAGCGCATGGGCGGCCGTGAACGCCTTGAGCACGAACGGAATGACGCTCGTGCTGAAGACGCTCGTGGTCGGGAGCACTGCCGGACGCTGCGCCACGTGGTCGAGTGCGATGCAGCAGTAGAACACAGGCGCGAGCGCCATCTCCATCGCCGTCTCCGACATCTTGAACAGCACGTGGCGACGAGGCGCAAAGAGCACGGGCGGGTCTGCTGCAGGAACGCACGAGTGGGAGTGAGTGACATGGCATCATGTACAGACACACACACGCACGCATGCGCACCAGTGTGTGTGGGCGCAACATCAGTCGACACGCGCATAGTCGTCATCTGCCACCGCTTTCGGATGTGCTGCGTCGCACTGCGCACGAGGTCGTGAATGCCGCTGCGAATGCTGCTGCTGTTGTTGTTGTGGGCATTGTCGTTGTCGTCGCGGTGACCCACGCGCGCATTCTTGCGCGACTGCGAGCACACGCGATGGAATCTTCGGAGCCACTCCGAGATGCGCTGGTGCGGGATCAGGTCGCGCGCGTCGATCAGGCGACTGCTGCGCCGACTCGTAGCAGCGAGCTGTAGGTGCATGTTGTGCTGCTGGTTCATGTGCTTGCGCGCGCACTTCATGGGCGAGCTCGTGCTAGTGTGCGGCGTTGGCAGCCACGCGCGGTTCATCGCAGCGCAAGGCGGCATCGATGCTGTCGTCGTTGTTGTTGTTGTCGTTGTTGTTGGCCACGTGTGCTGCTGCGCGCTTCTTCGAGACTGCGGACTGCGGAACGCGGCTGGAAGAGCGGCGCAAGATGGCGATGATGCGCTTCAAGAAGCTCGTGCTAAAAAAACTCGTCAGCAGCAGTTAAACAGATTCGATAGTGAAAAAACCAAGAGATTCTGAACTGAAATGGCAGATCTGTGGGCCACACTGAATTGTTGACTTTTATTTGACTAGTTTCATACTTATGTATTGTATGCTATACTTATACTACTGATATTGAATGAAACTATTCTCACACTTGTTTACTGTATGCTCGACACAACCTTGAAATGACTGGAGCTCCGATCGCTCTCATCCTTGCATTCTGCAGCTCGCGCAGCTTGGAAGAGCACGAGCAAGAGCACTCCCTCGCGGCAGCAGCAAGACAGACACACAGACACACACACGTACGCACGCAGCACACGCGAGAGTCGTCGTTCGTTGGTCGTACTGTGCAAAGATGTCGTTCTTTTTCCAAAAGCCTGAGAATGCGCTCAAGCGCGCAAAGGAGCTGATCGCGATCCCGGGCATGGACGCGAGCGCGCTCAAGCGCGCGAAGCGCTCGGCGCTCGAGATCCTACACGACGCGCTCATCGCGAAGAAGAACCGCACGTGGCAGCCGGCGCACGAGGACCTCATGGTCGCGTACCTCGACATCTGTATCGAGCTGCAGCTCGGCCGCATCGCGAAGGACGGTCTCCACCAGTACCGCAACCTGTCGATCCAGCTCAACCCGGCGTCGCTCGAGTCCGTGATCACGTACTTCGTGGCGCAGACCGAGCAGAAGCTCGCGCTCGCGAAGCGCGAGAGCAACGACCTCATCCTACTCGCGGCCGCGAAGGTCGACCTCGAGGCTGCGCAGACGCCGGAGGCCGTGATGCTCTCGACCACGACGTTTGAGGGCTCGAGCGACCGCACGGACCGCGAGGTCGTCGTGCCGTGGCTCCGCTTCACGTGGGAGACGTACCGCACGGTGCTCGACATCCTGAAGAACAACACAAAGCTCGAGGGGCTCTACAAGTCGATCGCGATGAAGGCGTTCGCGTTCTGCACCGAGTACACGCGCAAGATCGAGTTCCGTCGGCTGTGCGAGATCCTGCGCAACCACTTGGGCAGTCTGCAGAAGCACACGGCGGCGCCGACGAGCCAGTCGACGCGTCTGCTGCGGTCGTGGGACGGCTTCACGCTCGAAGGCGTCGAGAGTCTGCTCGAGATCCGCTACCGCCAGCTCCAGGTCGCGACGGAGCTCGAGCTCTTCTCGGAGGCGTTCCGCACGATCGACGACATCAACACGATCATGGGCTTGGTGGACCAGGTCCCGCGCCTCGAGCTCATGGTGACGTACTACGAGAAGCTCGCGCAGATCTTCCTCGTCTCGAAGAACCACCTCTTCCACGCCTTTGCGCTCTACAAGTGGTACGCCCTGCGCGTCGCCGGCCTCGACGGCATCAGCGGCGGCGCTGCCCTCGCGACCGCGACGTCGCTCCTCTCGGCGACTGAGCAGCAGGAGATCGCGACGCGTGTCGTGCTCGCGGCGCTCTCGATCCCGCTCCTCGAGTTCGAGGCGTCGCCGGTGCTCGAGGCCGACAGCTCGTCGTCGGCGGTGAACGCGACCGACAGCAGCGCGGCGTCGCGAGAGAAGAACGTGCGCATGGCGTCGCTTCTTGGCTTCACGGCCACGCCGACGCGCGCGAACCTGCTCGACGAGATGGAGGTCGCGGGCGTGATCCAGCACGCGATCCCGGAGGTCTCGGCGCTCTTCCGCCAGCTCGAGCGCGAAGAGGTGGACCCGCTCCAGATCGTGCAGCTCGTGCAGCCGCACTTGGCCAAGGTGCGCGAGCTCTCGAACACGTACAAGAACCAGACGGTCGAGTCATCGTACGCGAGCAGTGTCGAGCGCCTCGTCGTGCGCCGCGTGCTCTTCCAGCTCACGCGCGTGTACTCGAGCGTGACGATCGCACACTTGCGCTCGCTCTTTGTGGGCCTGAATGTGAGCTACGAGGAGATCGAGCAGCTCATCGTGCGCTCGCGCTCGCTCAGCACGGTCGCGCACGCGAGCGCTCCGAGCCTCTCGTCGATGTACTTGAAGAATCAGAGCCACAGCAACAACCGCGGCGCGACGGCCGAGGTCGAGGCGTCGACGGCGTCGGCCACTGCGACGGCCACGCGCACGAAGATCCGCATCGACCACGTGCAGCAGATCATCCGCTTCAGCGAGGCCGTGGAGCTCGAGGCGAACCCGGCGCAGCTGACGCTGCTCGGTGAGCGTCTCGAGCGCGTGCTTAAGAAGGTGCAGTCGCTGGCGGTGGCAGAGGCGCAGGCTGCGAGCCGTGCGGCGCTCTTCACGACTGCGCGCAGCAGCCTGAAGGAGACGCGCTCGGCGATGCTCGAGCGCCGCGAGATCATCGAGCGCAAGAAGGAGGAGCTCGAGCGTCTGCAGCAGGAGAAGGTCAAGACCGTGGAGAAGAAGCGCCAGGAGTACGAGCAGATGCGCCAGCAGGTGGAGCGCGAGCGCCTCGAGCAGGAGGCGCGTCGCCGCGAGGCCGAGAAGAAGCAGAAGATCAAGGACGAGATCGCGCTGAAGGAGACGAAGCAGATGCTCGACAAGCTCGGCCACAAGGACATTGAGAACTTCGACCTGGAGAACCTCGACCGCGAGAAGCTCATGAACGACGCGAAGGAGAAGGCGCAGAAGGCGAAGGAGGAGGCGCAGCGCAAGCTCCGCGACAGCGCGCGCCGTCTCGACTACATCATCCGCGCGACGCGCGAGGTGGAGCAGCCGATTCTGCAGAAGCAGTTCGCGCAGGCCAAGGAGGAGGCGAAGACGCTCTACGAGCAGGACAAGCAGGCGAAGCTCAAGGCCGCGAAGGACGCGTACGAGTTTGGTTTGAAGGAGAAGGCGCGTCTCGCGCCGGTGCTCGCGGTCCAGAGCGAGTTCGTCGAGGCGCACTACGCGCGCCGCCGCGAGCTGTACAAGAAGGCGGCCGAGGCGCACGCGAAGAAGGCGCTGCTCGAGCGTCTCGAGAAGCGCGTGGCGCACGCAAAGGAGCGCTTCGAGGAGGAGCAGGAGCGTCTTCGCGAAGAGGAGGAGGAGCGCGAGCGCATCCGCCGCGAGGAGGAGGCCGAGCTCGAGCGCCAGCGCCAGGCGGCGATCGACGAAGAGCTGCGTCGCCAGGAGGAAGAGGAGGAGGAGCAGCGCCGCCTCGCGGAAGAGGAGAAGGAGCGCGAGCTCGCTGCTCAGCGTGAGGCCGAGAAGGAGCGCGAGGCGAGCCGCAGTGCGTACCGTCCGCCAGTGGCGCGTCGCACGGAGCACCACGAGGAGCGCGAGTGGACGCAGGTCACGCGCACGTCGAGCGTGCGTTCGTCTGCGCCAGAGGGTCAGTGGGACCGCCGTGGCCCTGCTCCGCGTGGCGACGACCGTGACGGTGCTCGCGGCTCGTTCCGCGGCGAGCGCGAAGGCGGCCTTTCGCGATTCGGCAGCCGTGAGGACCGTCCTGAGGGCGGTCTTCGCCGCAACTTTGGCGGTGACCGTGAGGACCGTCCTGAGGGCGGTCTTCGCCGCAACTTTGGCGGTGACCGTGAGGACCGCCCGGCGCGTGAGGGTGGCTTCTCGCGCTTTGGCGGCGACCGCGATGGTCCTCGTGAGGGTGGTCTGCGTCGCAACTTTGGTGGCGACCGCGAAGACCGTCCGGCCCGCGACGAGGGTGCGTCGAGCGGCTGGCGTCGTGGCGGCGACCGTGAGGACCGCCCTGCTCGCGATGGCGACGACCGTTTCTTTGGCGGCCGCAGCAGCGACTCGGCGTACCGCCCACCGCGCGCTGGCGACCGTGAAGACCGCCCAGCTCGCGAGCCTGCTCGCGCGCCGGACTCTGGTCGCTGGAGATAAGCGCTGCGATGTGTGCCTGGTGCCAGACTCGCTCGCTCTCTCGCCATTCGCGCTGTCGTCGATGGGTCTGCGCTGTTGAACGACTCGCTCGACTGGACGCCTGGCGTAGTGTAGTAGGTGGTTGGTGGGTCGTGTAGTAGCGAGTGCAGTGGAGCTAGGAGCGCAGCAGCCGGAGCTCCACGACGACAATGCAATGCGAGCGACGACGAGCGGAGCTGGGCCGCGAACTCCTATTTATCAATCACTCAGTCATCGTCGGAATGTGCCACCACCACCAAGTGCGTCCTCCAGTGGAGTGAGTGGTCTCCTCGGTCGAGCTCTGTGCAGTGCAAGTGTTGCGCTGTCGATCGGATGAGCTCACGCGTAGATCGACGAGAGCGAGTGAGTCGAAGAAGAAGAAGACGGTACCGACTCGAGGATGAATGTGCTACACATGTACGGCCTAGTGACCCCAGTCCTTGCTCTGCTCGGCGTGGACGCGGGTCAGACTCAAGACTTCGAGCGTCGCTCGCGGGATCACGAAGCTCAACCTGTTGCTGCACAGCTGCTGCTGTGACGCCATCTGCGATCGAGATCGCTTCGCCATTGCTCGCCGCTGCTTCTGCTGCTGCCGCATGCGAAGCGCGAGCGTGACCTCAACCGCAAGCGGGTGCATGACTGGCGTCGTGCGCATGGCGAGCAAAACCTCGGCCACGCGTGCGAGGACACTGGCGACCGTCACCTCCAGCGCTGTCGCGCGGTTGCCGAGAAGGAACGTCCATGCGCTCGTATCGCGCGGCTTGAGCCTCTTCACGAGCGACGTCGAGCGACTGGGCACCGCATTGTTCACAGCGACGTCGCTTAGAGGCAGAAGCACGACAGACGCCGCAGATTCGAGCGTAGCTGCTTCGTCAGCGTCGTCACGCTCGCCCACACTGACCGTGATGCTCCTGCGCTCATCTGAGCGCTCGCACACGACTACAGCGCTCTCGGTGTCCGTTTGCTTCAGACCTGGCGCTTGCTTCATCGCTCGACGCGCGGACTTGCGAGCGCGCTTCGCCTGCTGCTGACGCTCGAACACGACGATCGCAAACGCGAGTGGATGGAGTCTCGGCGGCGTGCGCACGAAGCCCAGCAACTGACTCAATCGTTCGAGCGCCAGAAGCTCAAGTGGCGGGGCAAGCGAAACTGGTGTCGTTGCAAGCGCAAGCTTGTTCGACGTTGGCGGCGCCAGAACCAGAATCACAGAGCTGGCGCCGGTAGCCTCCTCCACGCCCGTGGCCACATCACGCGCGAGCGTCGCAGCTCCGAGTCCAACGTAGTTACTGCTGGCGCTGGGTGCTGGCTGATCCAGTGACGTCTTGCGCGCGAGCAGCGAATCGAGCGGCGATGCGGACGGCTGCGAGCGCCAAAGATCCGCCTCGTCTTCGGGTTCTGCCGCAGCGTCGTTGCCGAGCGATTGCGGAGCGTCTTTGGGCTCGACACGAGCCTCCGCATGCCCACGAGTCGCAACTGCCGCCTCGGTCGCTAGCGTCCGCACGCATACAAAGCCTCGCTCGTTCACGACCACGCCGTGCTCGCCTGCGCCATACTGGACTGCAAACGCTGCAACGCCTCCGCATCGGCGCTTCATGAACGCCGACTCGAGCGGATACGCGGCGTAGAACTGCGCGATCGCTCCTGGCGACATCTCTTGGCGCGGCAGCGCGCGCACGTGCTGGCTGAGTGCAGAAAGCGAGCGCGGGACCCACTGCACCTCGTTGTCAAATGCCCCGCGCTCTCGCTGTTCGGCTGTGATGTCGAGCACAACAGTCGGGCCACGCGCACTGTTGTGCGGGTCGTCATCGCACCAGAAGAGTCCATGCTGCCGCCCGACTTTCACAACAATTTTCTTGAACGACGTCGACGGGAAGCCGTCCGCGAGCACTGCAACGTACACGTCAGGGTCTTGCTTGAAGAAGTCTTGTAGCTCCTGCGGGTGCACGGCGCCGCCGCTCGCGAACACGAACGCCGCGACGCGCTCCATCGCGCGTTCGAGGAGCTGTTGTACTACGCTGCGCTTTTCATCGCAGTTGCTCGATGAGATTTGTTTGTATGCATTAAAGTATGCTAATGCGAGCAGGATTTACTCCTCACGACTCACAAGCGCAGTGAGTCTCTCTCTCTCTTGCTCACTCTCTCACGCGCTCGCACTCTCTAGCTCCCTCTCTCGATGCGTGCTAGTGCCGACAGACCGACTCTCTGTCTCGGCACGGTCCGCGTGGATGCGTGTCGACTGCCTCATGTCCTAAAGCCGAAGCCTGCCTCGACCACTCTCTACGTCACTCCAAAGCAAACACCGCTACCCACAGGCAATCCAACCACTCGTGTCCATTCACAAGCTCAAAACTGCAAGCGCTCTGTGTCTCTCTTGCTCTCTTGCTCACTCTCTCACTCACTCTCTCTTGCTCACTTGCTCACTCACTTCGTGCTTGTGCTCGCTGGAGCATCGTCGCCGGCCGCGTTCAGCGCTGCGAGGCTGCCTTCGTGGCCAGTGGCTTCGAGCGACGGCGCATGAGGCTGCGAGACGACCGAGCCGCCAGTCGAGTCGATGTGCGCGTTCTTGTCGCGCGCGGCGTCGTCGACCGAGTCGCGCGAGTCCAAGTAGGCCTTGGCCATCGCTGGCTGCTGGTAGACGCCGTCGAGGAACGTGAACGCGTCGTCCTTGCGGTCGTCGTCGACGTCGCAGCACTGGTCGAGCGGGAGGAAGTCGGCGGCGCGCGGGAAGTTGAAGAGCGTCATGCTGTACCAGTAGAAGAGGAACGTGCAGCACGGGAGGCCGGTCGCGAGCACGAGCGTGCCGTAGCCCGCAGGCTTGAGCGACAGCAAGCCGATGAGCGTGAACTGCGCCATGAGCAGCGCGCCGAGGAGGGACGTGAAGAGCGGCGGCCAGAAGGCGCCCATGGAGTTCTGCGTGTTCCACTGCGGGAGGTTCACGAAGAAGAAGAAGCGTTTGTAGATGAGCTCCGAGGACGCGAAGAAGAGGAGGCCGACGTAGCCCACGAGCGGCGCGATCGGCGCGAAGACGACGACGAGCAGGAAGATCAAGTACTGCTGCGCGAGCGAGAACGGCGCCTCGAGCTCCGACTCGTAGTTGAGCGGCGTGAGGAAGAGCCACGGCTGTGGCACGGGCTTCTTGGCGAACGTCGGCGCGAAGAGGTCGTGGAGCGTGCCCATGAGGATCGGCATGACGCGCAGCATCATAAGCGGCAGGTTCACGCAGATCTGCACGAGCGTGAACGTGATGAAGAGCAAGGACTGGCCGGCGATGCTGCTGCCGAGGAAGAACACGAGGCGCTTGGGCTGGTCCACGACCGCGGCCACTTGCGCGAGCAGCGAGCCCGTGACGGCCGAGACGAAGAACATCTGGAAGACCTGGAAGTTGTTGAGCTTCACGAACAGACTCGCGTCCACTTCGGTGCGCGACAAGTGGCCCTCGCGCGTCGCGAGCATCTTGAACACGACGTTCGCGAGCGTGTTCATGAGCGAGAGGATGAGCGGCGACGACTGCTCGAGCACGCGCTCAAGCCACGGCTGCGCGTCGAGCAGCCGGCGCGCAAACGACGACATCTGCCGGAGGTTCTCGGGCTTGGCGAGCGACGCCACGAACGCCGTCGGGACGGTCCAGAACACCACGATGAGCAGCGTCGAGATGGCCGAGATGAGCACCCATGTGGACTTGGAGCCCTGCGGCAGGCCAAAGTTCTCCCACTGCACGTCGTCGATGTGCGGCGCTGGCTGCACGCGCATCTTCACAGGGTTCTCTGTCTGCAGCAGCTGCTGCGCCGCTTGCGCCGACCGCAGCGACCGGAAGCTCACGAACGCGCAGCTGCGCATGACGTTCGGCGATGCCTTGGCAGCGGACGCACTGCTGTCAGGCGGTCCTTGCACTGACGTCGACGCTGGTGACGGCTTCATTAGTGGCTCCGTCTCGCTCGTGAGCACCGACGTGGACGCGCGCAGCGTCGACGCGAGCTTCTGCTCGAGGTTCTTGAGCGACGACCAGCGCGGTCCGCCGGCGAGCGTGCCGTACGACGGCTTGGACTCTTTGATCGGGTCGAACTGCTCGTCCAAGATGCTCTTGCGCACGGCCACGATCGCCTTCGTCACGCGCGCGATCTCCTGGCGATAGAACTCGATCGAGTCCACCTCCTTTCCGCAGCACATGCCCAGGAACTTGTAGTCCACTTTGTGGTGCGGCCGCGCGACTGCGCTCGGCGTCTTGCCCGCCTCGAGCGCCGCCTTTTGCTTGGCTTCGGCGTCTTCGAGGTCGCTCTCTGCAGCTTCGAGGCGGTACTGCAGCTGCGTGCGCTCGTTCACGAGCTCCTCCAAGCGCTGGCACTCGACGCCAATGTAGACGCTGTAGACCGTGCCGGGGAAGAGGTAGTCCATGTACGCCATGAGCGTCTGCGGGCGACGCAGCGCGTGCGGCAGGTCCGAGACGACGATCGAGTACTGCTGCGCGCCTTTCTTCGCCAGGAACGCGTGCCGGCGCTTGCGGTACAGAGTGTACTCGGCTACAAGCAGGTACATGACATACAGCGTCACGGCGTAGGCTGCGAGCACAGTGATGACCAAGCGCCAGTCGCCTGGACCGACGTTCGAGAGCGTGATGCGCTCGACCCAGTCCGCTGGCACGAGCGTCGCAGCAAGCGACTCCGTGGCGTCGACACCAAGCACCACGGTGCCATTGAGCGCTGCGTCACCTTGCACTGCGAACTTGAGCGGCGCCATGCTGTAGAGCGGGAAGAGCGCGAACGAAAGCGCGACGCAGAGCAGCGCCACTTTCTGGCCAATGCGGATGAAGCGCAGGAAGACCCACGCGTCGAGACCGCACTTGTCAAAGATGTCGGCGTCCGAGATCGAGAGCACGAACGGAATCCACGCGAACCACTTGGTGCGGCGCTCCACTGGAAAGTCAAAGTGGTTCACGGGCTCAAAGAGCTGCTGCTTGCGGCGACGCAGCGCCTCGAAGAGCAGCCACGTGAACGCAAAGAACGGGAGGTACAACCGTGCAGTCGTGAGCAGCACGTCGCTCGACGACCGCCCGCTGGCGTCAGCTGGTGCGAGCGACGCCGCGAGCGTCGTGGTCGCTTCTCCTTCCATCGTCACACGTACACAGGAAGACGGGTGTTGTCACGCACGCGCTAGGTCTAGTTGATGTGCTTGAGGTGACTCGACGAATGATGCACATGACAGCTCCTAGCTCGGAAGTTATCCACTTTCTTCACTATCATTGACGCTATTAGTGCTGTTTACATACTGTAGCCAAGTAACACGGATTTTGTGTGGATCACACCATAAAAATCAGGAGAATGTAATCTTGTGCGAAACACATCAATCCGATCGTACTGATCCCAATGCAACTTGAGTACGTTTGCTCTATAGCTAGTCTATACAAATAGTCATCGATAGACCTGTGTGCTTGATCTTTAGCCAGCGCAAACCTCAACTCGATCATATAAGCAATCATAGTAGGAGTATGCTGAGATAGAATTCGAAAAATGTGAGACCATCGAAGCGCCTTGGGATGTTATCTCTACAACCAGCCTATAGTCATTGCTAGGCCTGTGAGTTTGATATTCAGCCAGCGCTAACGTCTGCTTGATCATTCTAGCAATCATCGTCGGAGTATGTCTCGTTAGAATTGAACAATAGTGGGACCATAATATATAGTGGAAAAGCAAATAAGCTGCAAGAGGACTTGTACTGCTACAACGACACTGGAATTGTGATCGCTGGACGTTTTTCCCGTACTGTACTGATAACTTACGTTAGTACAAGTGAACCGGGGCGACGAACAGTTCGCCCTCATTTGAGAATTCTAACCAGACAACAGATGGGGCGGGACTTGCATATTGCTGATACAAGTGTTTGCGCTCTTTAGGACATGACTGACGCATTTGTGCACTCTTCGCGATATCTGTTGCTGATAACGTTGACGGCAAAGTGCTCCGAGGCCAGGCCGCGCTGCTCGACCGAGGGTCAACTGGTGGGTTGTAGTGCAAATATAGACCTATCCAAATGCCCATAGGCTGCGACTCGCTACAAATAAAAGCTGTCGCCCAACCCACTCGTTGGAATGACCACCAAACTGATTTGCTTGTTATTCACCAATCACAAAACGTTTTGATAGTTCAAATATGTATTTACTGCTAATCATCAGAACGTGGCCAAACATAACTGACACAAAATCCGAATGAAAACAACTTGTGAACGTTATGTTCAAATCCACTCTCAAGTGTTTGGTAGAAATCGCTCCGATAGTAAAGTTGCGAACACGGTGAGCATTGGCTTGTGCCTGGGCATTCGGCAGGGTCTTCATTTGTAATTGCCTGGCGATCGAGGCGGGGGGTTGCCAAGTCGTTTTAACACGCCTGATGTACACACATACACTCACTGCTGTTGCACTGCTCGCTCTTCGCAATGTGGTTCTCGCTGCTGCTCGTTGCTATATTCTACTCAGTGCTGTTGCACCGCGCTTTACATGCTCTGCTAGCTGCTCATGCGCTGCTGTTGCGCTGCTGTTGCAACGCTCACGCTGCTTGCCGCTGTTGCTGTCGTCATTGCGTTGCTCGCGCTCGTTACCGCTTTTGTGCGACGGTGAACTGCTCGCACTGTCTGTACTGCTGGCGCTGCCATTTCGCCGCTCGTTCTCGCACCGACGTTTCAAGTCTATTGTGATGTAGCGTCTCCTTGCTGTTGGGATGATGGCTGTTGTTGGGATACTCGCTTGTTAATGAACTGCTTGTGGTGCAATTGTAACGGGGCATACCCGCTACGCGGCGTACACGTGCGCGTGAGGAATCGGCGTCTTGGTCACGCGTGGAGCGCGGCAAAGGAGGAGCTGCAAGACGTGAGGGTTGCGAGGTAAAATCTGTTCTCAATATATTTCACCTTAGCATACTTGGCCTTGTAATCTAAGTGAAACTTTCCGAAAACAAAATGCATGTGCTGGTGAGCTCTGATAGGCTGAACTTTCAGACTCGCCAGCCAATGAAAACAATCCAGGCTCGTGGACTCGTGACGCACACGAGTCACACGAGAGCTTCGTAATCCTGCCTACAAATGTAAATTCCTAAACATGCATTGGCCACCTAGACCCATTACAGCAACTGCCGTTCTGGCTGCAGTAGTGCTGTTCGCGATGCGCTACTCGCGCCACCCACTGCGGTTGTGTTGTGTTGTTCGCACTGCTTGTTGAGGTTGCGCTGTTGCACTGGTTGCACTGGTTGCAAGGCTTGCTGCTGTAGCGCTGCTTGCGCTCTCTGCGCTCCTCGCCTTCAGTACTCTTGTTGTGCTGCCATTGCGCTGCTTGCGCTGCAGTCACTCGATTTGAATGTTGCGTTGAACGAGCTGCATTCTGTTGTTGCGCTGCTGTCGCTGTTGTTGCGCAGGTCGCGCCTCCGCACCGCAGCGTGTTGCACTGCTTGTGCTGTTGTTGTGCTACTGCGCTATGGCATGGTTTCACAGTTGGGATGTGTTGTTGAAGCCGTGACGATGCCGTTGCTCGTCGACGCAATCTCGATCGCCGTCGGTCATCCAGTACATACAACTCACACGCTTGCAAAAATGCTGCCATCACTTGTGCAATTGCACATCGCTCGCGCGCCAGTGTCAGCACACGCATACACAACGTGTAGTGAGTTGCACATTGCTTGGCGTGCTGGAGTCTTGCTAAAGCTGCTTGCTGCTTGCTCTCTTGCTCCCTCGCGTCCAAATTGGTTCGACAACGGCTGACTGCGCTCGCTCGTTTTGCTAGTGTCATTTACAGTTGATTAAGGTATGCCTTTGCTCCTTGTGTCTTATCCACACAATTCGTCGGCCTCAGAGACATGCGGCGCGCGCAGAGCAATCGCATCAAATATAGCGCTGCATACAAGTACAGGCGTAAACCTTCCTGACAGAATCTGACAGATTGCAGCGCGATGTCAGAGTGACACGGTAAGGTGGTACAGTCGACTCGCCCAGTAGTGTGGTCAAAACATTAGGAAAACATATGTGTTGATAGGGGGTATTTTAGTATTTTAGAGTGGCGAGTATAATAGATAAGAGGTAAATATGGATATCGACAGTGACTGAACAGCTGTTCACAACATGTTTTGATACAATAAGTCGTTTCATTGGCAACGCGCTGAAACATAAAATGATCTGCAGAATTCGCGTATCTGTACCAGTACCGACATGTGCTTTACTAGCGTATGATGAATACAAAAAGGCATGTTCATCGTACAAACACACATGTAGTGCTTCGTTGTGCTCATCACAGTCACGCAACACGTGCGATACGATAAACTGATAGTCCCACTCCTCCCTGCTATGTCTCGATATTTGGGTCTCACACTCAAACAAGATCAACATTGTGTATGGAATTGTCACAATCCCTTTGTTTTATCAAAAAATAATATTGTCAGGACAAAATACAGTTTGATCGACTTCAAGAGGGTAAAGACAATACAGACCGCAAAATGAGAGAGTTGGCTGTATGCGGCTAATTATTTGGGACAGAGTCCATACCCAGACGCAAGACTCCGTCCTTTTAGTCTCCAGGTGAGGCAGTGCCGAACGAGTGGCAATCCTCAAGTAGAGTCGGAGGTACGCGACTGCGTACGTGACTTTGGTCAGAGGCCCTCTTGACACGTTCGCTTTATATGAGCGAGGTTTCCCCATTCGAACCTCACCAAGCTGACGAGAGCGCTCTTGGCGCTTGATTGCGCATGCGCTTTACTCGCTGCGCTTTACTCGCGGCCCAAGAATCATGGGGGCCGAAATGTCTGAGTCGTTCAGATCCGACGGACGCCAGGTGAGCTGGGGTTCGCGCGCTTCTAGAGCAGCAAGCTTCTCTCCGATCCATCATTGCGTTGCAGAGAGCAAGAGCCGTACCACATCATGTCTTGTAGCAGGGCTAGCCGGTTCATAGCGCACAGAATATGTTTCTTCCTATAACGAAACACTTACATACACGCCAGTTGACATTCGTTGGATAGGTGAAATATGTATTTTAGAGATTGGATAAATCTAACTTACATTTTAACGTTACTGACTTGATCAGTTACTGGCCAGTATAGCGATATTCTACTGAGTGGCATTCGAATCAGTGTGTGCATAACTCGAGCAAATGCAAACCTAATGCGAGTCAGAGGGCTGCATAAGCGAGCTAAAGGCTGTGTCTGCGATTGAACCCATGGCTTATTGTGGCGCACTGGTAAGCTACGCCTACCATTTTCAAACGTTTCACAATTATTGTGACCCCCAAAAGACTTGGCATAAAACAAAATCTCGCGCCGCCGAAATGGCAACGATCGCCCAACAGCTCAGTTAGTATCCTGGCAGAGTGGTGCACGTACTATACAAACGCAGGGCTGTTCAAGAGATTGGTGTATGGTGAAGCTAGGTTCACACATTGGCCACGTTCGCATACCTGCTTTTGCTTACACACTTATGTGGAGCGGGAGGGAAGACTCCCACGGAGCATTAGGACAGCAGCGTGGGTGCCTTGTTGTTGTGTGCAAGTGCAAGAGCTTGTTTATTAATGTGTGACTGAATTTTCGAAACATGACACAAAATTGCGTCTGATTGATTGTGTAGTTCCATACTGGGAAAACACCGACACAGCAATTGCTTCCGACATTGCTTCCGACACAGGCCACTGTTGAGGTGTATTGTTTTACACAAATATCCACAAATATGATCATTGTGTTGACACACCATTTTTGCCTTTGTGGGTGAGAAAAACAGATGGCGATTCATGAGCCTGAGCAAATGTGAGTTTGCAGGCGAGTTTGTAGGCGTAATGAGAGCCTCTGAAACGGCATGTGAGGCGAGAAAACAAGGAAAAACGAAAACAGGCAAAACACAGTGCAGTCTCAGGCCAGATCCATGTGTGCTCGAGCCGGCAAATTCGCAAATGAGGCGCGAACGCGTGTGAAGGGGCCAGTATTTTGAAAGGACCTCAAATAAGAGCGATTACGCTCTGCATATGATAGGATGAGCGGTAAATCATTTATGGCCGTTCACAATTGAGTGGCTCACATTGTGCGCCAACTCGACTTTGGCGATCAGTCGACTTTTTCGCGCTCTACTGCACAAGACATCACCTCGCTCCACTACATCGTTCGTATGCATGTCTGCATGTCTGCATGTCTGCATGTTTTCCACGTCGGTCGGTGAGCGTCTGCACAGCAAGTGCAAGTGAGATCGATTGATCAGCTATATGTCGTGTGAACGCCTGCAACCGAGAGCAGCGCGCGTGTGTCTTCATATGCGAGACTGTGAATGAGCTGCGCGACATTTGTTGAGCCCCCTTAAACTTTGTGTGCGAAGCGCCTTGCGCTAAGCGGTAACATCGTTGTTTGGGCAAGGCATGAGTCGCACACCCTCTCATCAGCGCGCATATTGTATAACGAATGAAGGCATGTTTGAGATCGCACTCGAGTGTAGTATTCCTGCATGCTACTGCGGGTTGAGGCTGTTGTCGACAAGCGCCTCGTCCTCGCAGTACTTGTTGCGCACGAGGGCGCGGCGCTCCCTGTGGAACTTAACTATGAGTGCGTGATGCAGGTTCGAGGCCGGCTCCTCCGTCGGCTCCCAGTCGACGAGGAAGTACGTCGTCTTGGTCGCGCGGTCGTATCGGGTTGCCAGGACCTTGCGCACGTTGTGCAGCGGCTGCTCCGACAAGTCGCCGGCGATCTCGACCTCCGCTTCGTCGCTCGGCGCCACGATCCACTCCTCAATGTCGCTCGGCGTGATCGTCTTCTTGAGCGACGCGAGCGACTCGAAGATGACCGACAGCGCTTCGGCTTGCGTATCCTTGTCGTTCGTCGTCTCGTTCAGCGCCGTGCGCAGCAAGCGAATCGCGTGCTGGTTGATGCGGAGCTTGAAAAAGCTCCGCTTCAACGCCACGAGTTCCATGAACTCTGAGCGACTGCGGACGGTGGTGCGTGGTTGCGGCTTCTCTGGCATCGTTGACGTCGTGTGTGTGCTCGAGTGCGATTTCGAATGCACTCTACAGCTTGCAAGATCCGTGACCTCAAGATCTACAGCAAGCAAACGGATGGACAGCAAGCAAGGCTGAGCTTCAAAGACAATCAGGTATGTATTGTGTGTGGTACGGCATGAAGAGATGTGTGTCTAGATTGTCTGTGCCTTGAGAATGCTCTGACCAGCGAGCGGAGATGGATCGACGATGGCTCCGGTTTCGCGCAGAGCAGCGAAGTGGCGAATGCGCTTGTCCAGCGCTCCCTCTTTGTGAGCCCGACGCAGCGCCTTGAGCACTGACGTCGCACCGACCGCACGCTCGCCTCGCGCGCGAAGGAAGTCTAGGACGCTGCGTTCCGCTTGCTCACCGATCGCGCAAGCGTTCGACTTGAAGTCCGGCTCAGTTTCGACGAGCGCGAACCCGTCGACAATGAAGAGCTGCATGAACGCGACGATGTGCCTCGCGTCCGAGACCGTTTGGCGCTTGGCTTCCGACTTCCAGAGACGCGGCTCACGAGTGAACCACTCGTACCACACAGCGCGTAGGTGAGTCGGCGCTGACTTTCTGGCACGCTTGCGAGCTGGCTCGAGGTTCTCACAGTCTTCTTGTCGTGCTTGGTGCCCAGGCGACTCTGCGCTCAGCGTGTCGGCCACGTCGCGCTTGTTCACCGCCGCCACTAGGGTCTCAAAGCGAGCTTCCCAGCGCTTGTTCAGGTTGACAAGACCGCTAATGACAGCACTTTGGTACTCGATCATTGCGCGATCCTTCTTGTGGATGTCCTCGTCGCTCTGGGCTTTTTGTGGCGTTGCCTTGTCGACAGATCTCTCCGCAACAAGTCGCAGCGACCAGCGCAGCAAGCTATTCGAGCAGTCGGCGCTTCGAGCGCACTCTTCTAGACGACGTACAGCTGGAGCATCGGCGCGCAGCTCCTTCAAGAGCGGGTAATGGCGAAGAAGAGCGACCATGCACTTGTCAAGCACTCGAGCGTCGACATTGCAGCCGGTGCGCGACAAACCCGAGCAGCTTGAGAAGACGAGGTCCCGGACGCGCGCAATCTCCGCTTGCTCTCTGCTGTCGAAGTCGCCCAAGACCGGCTGCGCGACTGTGTCGTTCGCCTTCCAGCCAGAGAGCACGCGCGCAATCTTCTGGTCTTCGGCAGTAGTGTTGAAGACATACGCAAACGCCTTGTTCGTCGACGTCATGTTCCACGCGCCGCGGTCGAAGATCCATTGCGCGCTCAGCTCCGGATCGCCGTTTGCATGCTGCGCTCCACCACGACGAAACGAGTGCGAGGTGAGTCCACTCTGAATGCCCGCAACGCCGATCGACCTCTTGAGCACACGGTTGACGTAGCTGTGGATTCCAGGAGCGCGAATCCCAGTCGCTGGCGCAGGAGCGCGACCAAGAGAAGGCGCAGTCTCGGCAGCGCATCCATCCAGCAGATCGAGCAGCGGTGAGCCGGCGATCTCTTCTTGATCGAAGTGCGCTGATGGTGCCGGCAGCTGCGACAGCAGAGGAGCGCATGGAGCTTGCTGCATCATCAGCGCGACTGCGATGGCGAAGATCGGGCACGTCATGAAGCACTCGCGGTCTGGGATGAGCGACAGACCTTGCTCTTCCGCGGTCTTGACTCGCACGAGTCGGAGAAAGAGCATGTTGCCGGCGCTGACAGAGAGGCCGGACTTGGCGACGTGCGATAGGTCCGATGCGCGACCGAACACGTGCCACATCAGGCACACAAGTGCTGCGTCCTCGTAGTCGGTCTCACTTGTAGCCGTCGCGTACAGGTGACGCATCAATAGACGTAGATCGTCTTTTGTGCATGCCGGCGCCTTGTTGATCGTTGCTCCTTTCTCGCGGGACCTGCAGTGGCGCTCGAGCGTTCGCGCCATCTCGAGGAGCTTGTCGTCCGTGGCGGGTTTGTGTTGCTTGAACTGATCCAGGAGCCACTTCTTCACTTGGCGGTAATACGAAAGAACCGAGTTCTTCTTGAGGAAGTCGCCGGTTGGAGCGCGCTGGAAGGCAAGATGCATCGCAAACTTGTCCATGACGGCGACAAGCGCTGTACTTCCGTGGTCGCTGGCAAGCGAGACTGTCAATCGATCCAGCGACACATCTTCCGAGTTGAGGAAGCGCTTGAACACATTGATGCCCACGCTCATCGCGGCCTTGGAGTTGGCTGGGACGAGCGCTTGCAGGCTCATCGTGACGTAGCGTCAAGTAGTAGAATGGCAATGAGAACACCTCCTGTAGTGTGTGTGAGCTCGTGTTTCTCCCTTCACGCACGCCCAGCGCCACAGCATCACTATAGACAGTGTGTTGTCGGAACCTTGACAAATATAATGGAAATACGCAGTTGTGTTGGCAATTGTATGGTGCATATACATATTTTTGAATTGCTTCCGACAAAATATGTCGGAAGCTGTGTCGGAACTAAATGCCTAACCCTCTACGATCTCATTGGACACAATTTCAAATGGAACGTGCCGATGATTCGCCAAAATAAATCTAAGCATTCCTATTGGTCAAAACTTCTATACTTAGCGTAAGTAAATAGGAAGCGTGTCGGAATAATGATCATATTCATCCATATTCAATTGACCAGCAACATATACAAATGCAAATTTGTTTGGTCAACTCCAATACCGCATATGTACCGAATCATCGGGTTATATATTTTGCTGGGGTCAAAAGTTGCAGCGCAGAAGTTCGATTTGCTACCATTGTGTTACACATATTGCGTCAATGCGACAACATACTCAAATGTTACACAATCGGTCTATTACCGGTTTCGGCAACGATTCGTCACGAGCCGAAACTCGTAAACCGATCCAGACGACACGGACGACGATGCGTGGGAACGATGCGCGGGCTGTATGGCGGCGAAGCTGGTCTTGCGAGGCGTGCGACGTCAAGCCTGCAACACGTTGCTTACATCCACGACACTAACTCAAGACACAAGTCAAGGCACAAATCAAGGCACAAGACAAGACGCACGTCGAGGCGCTAGACACGACACACAAACCAAGACGGACGACGTTTGAGTTTCGATGAAAGCGACATCACCGACTGCCGCGGGCTTTGCAGAGCTGCGATCGCCCAAGCTCGACAGCAGCAAGAGTGGCAATGGCGCTGTGCCAGTTGACACCGGCAATGCGGCCGAGCAAGCGCACATGGTCTCGCTCGCATCGCTCTTTGCGTTTGCTGACCGCACAGACAAGGTGCTCATGGCTGTGGGTACTCTTGGTGCGCTCGTCGCTGGTCTCGGTCAGCCTGTGCAGATCGTGCTCATTGGCAACGTCATGAACGCGTTCAACCCTCGGGACTTGCCGGACGCCGCGACGCTGCGGGCGAACGTCAACTCCGTCGCTCTCAACTTTGTCTGGGTCGGACTCGGCATGATCGTCGGCGGGTTCATCCAGGTGGCGTGCTGGTCGCTGACTGCGTCTCGCCAAGCAAAGCGCATTCGCAGCGCATACGTGCGCGCGATCCTGACGAAGCACATCAGTTGGTTTGACCTGAACGACTCGAAGCAACTTGCGACCCGCGTGGCCGACTCGACCGTGACGATCCAAGACGGCATGGGCCGCAAGGTCGGCGACGGCCTCCACTTTGTCTCGATGGGACTCGCGGGCATCGTGATCGGGCTCACCAAGGGCTGGGAGCTCGCTCTCGTGCTTCTCGCGTTCACGCCAATCATTGCCGCGACGGCGTTCGTCTCGATGAAGTTCATGGCTGCCGCCACACAGACTGGCATCGAGTCGTACGGCGTCGCGGGGGCAATCGCACAGGAAGCGCTCGGGAACGTGCGCACAGTGCACATGTTCAACGCGATCGCGCACTTTGTGAGCAAGTACGGCGCGGCGCTCGAGAAGTCCACGAGCGCCGGGATCAAGAAAGGCTTTGCCGTCGGGTGGGGCATGGGCGTCATGTTCTTCACGATCTACTGCACCTACGCCGCTGGGCTCTACTTTGGCGCCGATCGGATTGCGCACGACCAGCTCAATGGCACGGGCTGCACTGGCCACGGCTGCTACGACGGCGGCAAAGTGACGACGATCTTCTTTGCGATCATCATGGGTGCCATGGCGCTCGGACAAGCGGGCCCGAGCGTCCAAGCCATCTACGCCGCGCGCACGTGCGCTTTCGACGTCTTTTGCGTGATCAACGCGGAGTCGGAGATCGACCCTCTCGACGACAACGGACGCACACTCGAGACTGTGGCTGGCGCCATCTCGCTCTCGAACGTCACATTCGCGTACCCGTCGCGGCCAGACGTGCGCGTGTGCAGTGGCTACTCGCTCGAGATTGCTGCTGGCGAGACTGTGGCGCTCGTGGGTCCGAGCGGCAGTGGCAAGAGCACGATCGTGTCGCTGCTTGAGCGGTTCTACGACCCGCAGATCGGGTCTCTCAAGCTCGACGGTGTGGACATTCGTGAGCTCAACGTCAAGTGGCTGCGACAACAGATCGGCCTCGTGGGCCAGGAGCCGGCGCTGTTTGCGACGTCGATCATGGAGAACATCCGGTACGGCGCGCCGTCGGCGACGGACGCCGAGGTGGTGGAGGCGGCGAAGATGGCGAACGCGTACAACTTCGTCAAGGACTTTCCGCAGGGCTTTGCGACCGAAGTGGGCGAGCGCGGCACGCAGCTCTCGGGCGGTCAGAAGCAGCGCATCGCCATCGCGCGCGCGATCATCAAGAACCCGCCCATTCTGCTGCTCGACGAGGCCACGAGCGCGCTCGACACGGAGAGCGAGCGCGTGGTACAAGAGTCGCTTGACCGGCTCCTTGCCGCGTCCAAGCGCACGACGATCATCATTGCGCATCGGCTCTCTACCATTCAAGGCGCGAGTCGCATCGCCGTGCACAGCGGTGGCGCGATCGTCGAGATCGGTTCGCACGACGAGCTCACGGCGATTCGCGACGGACGCTACAAGAGCTTGGTGGAAGCGCAAACCCGCACCACGAGCGGCGAGCCCCAGGACGCGTGGAATGCACCGATGCAGCGCCAGGCTGATGTGCGGACGGCGTCAACGCCAAAGTGGAGCAGCATGGAGATCGAGTCGTTGAGCCACCGAGCGAGCGTCCAGAGTGACAAACAGCTGATGCTCGACGGTCAGGACGCGGACGCGGACGCGGACGCGGCGCAGTCGGTGTACAAAGTCCCGGCGTCGCGCATCTGGAAGCTGAGTCGCCCCGAGTGGAAGTTCTTCGTGCTCGGCAGCCTCGGAGCCGTCGTGAACGCTACCGTGTTCCCGCTATGGGGCGTGATCCTGACGAAGATCATCGTGCTGCTCTTCGACGTGAGCAAGTCGCCGAGTGAGATGCGTGCGGACGCTCGGTACTGGTCCCTCGGCTTCCTCGGACTCGGCGTGCTCTTTGGCGTCTCGATCGTCGTGCAGCACTATGCGTTCGCAGTGGCGTCGCAGAACCTCGTGTCGCGCGTGCGGTACAAGACGTTCGAGGCGATGCTGCGGCAAGAGATCGGCTGGTTCGACCTCGACGAGAACACATCTGGCGCGCTCGTGTCGCGACTCGCGACAGACTCAGCGACGCTGCAAGCGATCACGTCGGATGCGCTGAACCAGGGCCTCGTGAACGTCACGACGCTCGGGATCGGCCTCGCGATCTGTCTGTACTACAGCTGGCAGATGTCGCTCGCGGCGCTGGCGATGCTGCCTGTGATCATGCTCTTTGCGCTCGTGCAGTCTGAGGCGCAGTCCGGCAAGCTGAACAACCACACGGGCAACAGCGCAGACATCGACGCCGGCTCGCTGCTCTCGGAAGCGATCAGCTCGATTCGCACCGTCGCGTCGTTCAGCATGGAGCAGGCGATCAACGCGGCGTATGCGCAGCTCCTGCACGCGTCCAAGAGCGCGGACATCAAGGTCGGCGTGGTCGGCGGCGTCACGTTCGGGGTCTCGCAAGGCGCGATGTACATCAGCATCGCGTTCCTGTTCTGGCTCGGCGGCAAGTGGGTCGCAGACGGCACGATCACGTTCGAGGACATGTTCATGGTCATGCTCGTGCTCGTGATGAGCACGTTCGCCGTCGGCATCGCGGCGCAGAACCTCACGGACGGTTCCAAGGCAAAGCAAGCGGCGCAGCGTGTGTTTGAGATCATCGACCGCGTGCCGCAGATCGACTCGACGGCCGAGACTGGCGAACGCCCCGAGCATCTGCGCGGCGAGATCGAGTTTGCGAGCGTCGCGTTCGCGTATCCGTCGCGTCCAGACTCGCACGTCTACAAGAGCTACAGTCTTACGGTCACACATGGCCAGACCGTGGCGCTCGTAGGCGCGAGCGGGAGCGGCAAGAGCACGGCGATCTCGCTCCTGGAGCGGTTCTACGACCCGAGCGCAGGCAGCGTGACGCTCGACGGCATGGACCTGCGCCGCCTGAACGTCTCGTGGCTGCGCGAGCGCATCTCGCTCGTGAGCCAGGAGCCCGTGCTGTTCGCCGGCACGATCGCCGAGAACATCGCGATGGGCAAGCCGGGCGCCACGCGCGCCGAGGTGGAGGACGCGGCGCGCAAGGCGAACGCGTTCGACTTCATCGCGAACTTCCCGAACGGTTTTGACACGGACGTGGGCGACCGCGGCGCGCAGGTGTCGGGCGGCCAGAAGCAGCGCATCGCGATCGCGCGCGCGATCCTGCGCGACCCCGAGGTGCTGCTGCTCGACGAAGCCACGAGCGCGCTCGACAACGAGAGCGAGCGCGTCGTGCAGGCGTCGCTCGACAGGCTGCTGGCGCTCAAGCAGCGCACGACGATCATCGTGGCACACCGGCTGTCGACGATCCGGAACGCCGACGTCATTGCCGTGACGCAGGACGGCGCGATCGTCGAGCAGGGCACGCACGACGAGCTCATGCGGCTACCGAGCGGCGTGTACAAGGCGCTCGTGGCGCGCCAGATGCAGGCAGCAGCGTGAGCGTGTGGATGGACTTGTCACCAAGCGATGGACACTTACTTGGCGAGGACGCACCAGAACGAGGATGGACTACTGGCTCGGCTCTGTGTGATGCAATGAGCGACAGCCAAGCATGTCGTGTTGAGCGTTGAGTACGCCCTCGCGTGTGTGCGTGTTGCAGACGTCGAGTCCTCTCTCATAGAGGCTCTACGCCATTGAGCTTGAGAACGATCGATCGATCGAGCTCAAGAGTTTTGGAGGCCTGGAGACCTGGAGGTCGATCGCCATTCAATCCATGACGTTTCTGCATCTACAAGCGAAAAAAGTCGTGCTCACATACAAACAGCAAGTGTTGTAGAAGCGCAATATATATACGGCCGGAACACAAGTTCAGCAGATACAAAGCCAGTGCCGGAAAGACCACGTCGAGTCAAGACACCAAGACACCAAGGCATCGCTCGAGCACGAGTTCGACCGCGCCGCCGCCGCAGCAGCAGCAGCACCTACAACAAGAACGAGACCAGGAGCAGCTCACTCACAGATGAACGCCATGCGCTGGATCCGCCGCGCGGCGATGCTCGCGGCCGCGACTGCAGCGCTTCTGTCGCTGCCGACCGACGCCGCGACGACGGCCGCTGGCTCGGGCTCCGCTGCGACCGCGACGGTCACCAAGCCGACGACGACGACAACCGCGCCAGCCAAGTCGTCGACGACGTTTATCGATTTTCGATCGGTCAACGGCAAGCTGCTCGCGAACAACGAGGCGTTCTACATCAAAGGCATCAACTGGTTCGGATTCGGTACGTACGCGCGAGTGTGAGCACGTAGGCTTGAGCAGGCACGCTTGCGTCGATTTAGTTGAGACTCGCAGCGTTTGAGCGTGCGCATGGCTGACACGCACGTCCACTCTTACAAACTCGCATGATGCTGCGTTCGTGCGCACAGAGACGATCGAAGGCGTGGTGCAGGGCATCTGGCCGTACGGCACGACGTTCGAGAAGGCGCTGGACATGCTCAAGGAGAAAGGCTTCAACGCCATTCGCCTGCCGCTCGCGATGGACTCGGTCCTGAACGACCCGGAGGTGAAGAACGATCAGACTGCAGGCATGCCGACGCTCGCTGGCAAGACGTACCTCGAGGTGCTGGACGTGTTTGTGAATGAAGCGCGCAAGCGCAACATCCTCGTGCTGCTCGACAGCCACCGCATCGAAGCGGCCGAGCCGGACTTCCCAGACGTCGCGGAGCCAGCGAAGATCACGCCAGCGCTCGAGAAGCTCGCAACGCGCTACTGCAACAACCCGTCGACGTGGAACGTCTTTGGCTTTGACATCAAGAACGAGCCAAAGGGCACGGCGACGTGGGGCTCGGGCGTCGAGTCGACCGACTGGCGCCTCGCAGCGGCAAAGATCGGCAACGCCGTGCTCGCCAAGTGTGCGCGCATGCTGATCTTTGTCGAGGGCGTGCAGAACAACATCAAGGGCTCGACGGTCGCGTGGGGCCAAGCTGGCGGCTCGCTCCAAGGCGCCAAGGACTATCCGGTCGCGCTCAAGAACATGGAGCGACTCGTGTACAGTCCGCACGTGATCTCGCCTGGCGTGGACTTCAAGTCGCCGTGGTGGGTCGCGTCGTCGTTCCCGAGCAACATGCCGGCTCTCTGGGACGCGTACTTTGGGTTCGTGCCAGAGGCGACTGGGAACGCCGTGGTCGTCGGCGCATGGGGCGCCAAGATGGTGGGGAACGACAAGAAGTGGGCGACGACGCTGAGCGCGTACTTGAGCGACAACGGCATCGGGTCGTTCTACTGGGCGTTCAACCCGCAGTCGGCGGACACGGGCGGCTTCGTCATGGACGACTGGAACACGCCGATCGTCGAGCGCGTGGAGCTGCTGGCGTCGCTGCCGACGTCGTCGCTCGACAAGATCTTGAAGAAGTATGCCGTGTGCTCTGGCACGTGCACGGGCAACGGCAAGTGCACTGAAGGCGTGTGCGAGTGCTATGCCGGCTGGACCGGTCCGCAGTGCGAGATCTGCACTGCGGGCGACAAGAACGCGTGCGGCTCGGCTGGCACGTGCCAAGCCGACAGCACGTGCCTGTGCGATGAAGGCGTGAAGGGCAAGTTCTGCGACGGCGGCGAGTGCGACAATGTGGACTGCGGCTCGAGCAAGTACGCCGGGTGCGTCGACGGCGAGTGCGTGTGCAGCTTTGGCTGCGACGGCTCCAAGTGCACGCAGTGCGCTGCGAACAACACGGTGACCGCCGGCGCGGCGATTCTGTGCGACGCGTGCTCTGCGCCAAAGAGCGCGGCTGGCACGGCGTTCACCGCCGTCGCGACTGTCAACGTGATCGTGTCGTCGCTGCTCGCGTGGTTCGTGCTGGCGTAGATAACCAGCAGTCAGCCAGCTCTCAGTCACAGATTGCTCAGATTCTCTCGCTCGCTCACTCGAGCCACTCGTTCGCTCGCATGTGATGAATCGCACTTGTTCATGTTCATGTTGTTGTCGCTCGTCTTCGCGTCCTACACGTTGTTGTTGTTGTTGTTGTTGTCTGAGGATCGCGAGGCGCAGTGCTTCGTCCAGGAGACTCGAGGCAACCAAGTGACGTCAACTTGACGTGACCACCACTCACTATCGGGATGCCTGTTAGAATGTTCTGATACATTTCGGCTTCAACAGTCGAAAGTGATCGAGAATTGTCTGTAAAAGAAAAGAGCTCGCGTGATCACGATCAAGCGCTCCAGCTCGACCTCGACGACGACGACGCAGCGCACTTGCGATTGATTGATCTCAAGAGCAGCAACAACAAACGACCAGCCACGATGGAGATGGATCTGAATGCCCGCAACTCCAAGTGGAAGCGCGAGGAGCAGCGGCGCCGCGACCAGGCGAAGCGCAAGCTCCAGACCGAGCAGCTCAAGCGCGCTGCAGCCGAGAAAGCGCGCCAAGAGCTCGAGGCCGTGCAGGCGCAGAAGCGCATTGAGCGGCTGGAAGAAGCGGCGCGAGCCGAGGAGCGTGCGCTCGAGGAGCAGCGCGTTACAGGCGGTATCAAATACTTGCAGCAGTTGCGACCTGTGCCAACGACGAGTGACGGCGACAAGATCACGCTCCCAGTCTCGGCGCTCGAAGAGCTCAATCCGCAGAATGCGCACGAGCTCGGCGTGTTCACGTTCGAGCTGTCGTACCGAGCTGCGAGCGATGGGTCCGTGCGCCGCACACACGCTGGCGTGCTGGAGTTCGTGGCGCAAGAAGGCACAGTGGGGCTTCCTCCAAAAGTTGCAGCGTCGCTGTGCGAACGCGTGGCTGGGTCTGGCATCGCAGCGCAGCTCCCGGACGTGCTGCAGGTCAAGTTCGTGCGCCTTGAGAAAGGCAAGTTTGCGAGTCTGCAGCCGCGCGGCGCCGGTTTTGGCGAGCGCGAGATCGACTTCAAGAAGATCCTCGAGCAGTCGCTCAAGGCGCACACGACACTCACAGTCGGCGACGTGCTCTTCGTGCGCCATGGCAAGGAGACGTTCGAGGTCGCAGTCGCAGAGCTCCAGCCTGAAGAGGCAGTGAACATCCTCAATACAGACCTCGAAGTGGCGCTGCTGCCGAGCGAAGCCGTCACGAAGGCGAAAGAGATCGAGCGGCAGCGAGAAGAGGCAGCGGCAGCGGCAGCCGCGCGCGCACTAGCAGAAGCAGCGGAGAAGGAACGCCGCCGGACCGAAAAAATGGCGCGGCTTGCGCCGGAGCCGCCTGTGGACGAGCGCCAGCAAGTGAAGCTCGTGCTCCGATTGCCAGGCGGCGCGCAGCAAACGAGACGGTTCCTCCACGAGGCGCGTCTCGGCCACGTGTTTGACTTTGTCGAGGCGCTCACAGGCGAAGACGCGAGCGGGTTCCAGTTCGCTGCGACGTTCCCTCGCCGCGTCTTTGGCATCGACTCGCGTGACCGAACGCTCCGAGACGCAGGCTTGAACGGGCGGCAGGAGGCGCTGTTTGTCGAGAGCTCTGGCGCGCAGAGCGTGTCGGCATCGGCATCGGCATCAGCACCCGAAGCCGCAGATGCACCAGCATCTAATGGAGACACCTCTGTCGCGGAAGAGGGGCAGTTGAGTCGGACGGTGCTGCCTGTGCAGTGGGAGCAGGCGCGCAGGACGTTGGAGGCGGCGCTCGATGAGGTACGTGTGCGGTGCGTTCGTCCGCTCGGTGGTGTCTCCTGCTCACGCGACGCCTCTCGCTCTCCTGTCGACGTGTGCGCGCGCAGGTGCTCTACTCGACCGTCGCGACGCCGATCCACGCGCTGGAGCCGATCATGCCAGTCGCGCAGTCGGCCGACCAAGAGACCAAGTGGGAAGCGCAGCTACTCGAGCTCGAAGCAATGGGCTTTGTCGACCGTGCGCGGAACATCCAAGTGCTGGAGCGCTACCAGGGGCGCTTGCTGCGCGTCGTCAACTACCTCTCGGAAATGAGCGCGAGCGAGCCTGTTGCGGATGAGGGCGTGGTCGCGATGGAGGAGTAGGACACAGCGATGCATGCAATAGAAGAAGCCAAAGCAAGAGGCGCTACTAGTGTGTGTGTATGCGTCTCTCTCTAGTACGCTTGCGCTCATGTCGTTCGTGTGCGTGTGTAGCGTCTGTCTACCCGAGGAAGCCCACGCGCTCGAGCTTGTACCCCGCGCGCGCATCTCGCTTCCGCTGCAGCTGCAGCGCGGCTTGGAGCAGCTTGAAGAGCTCTTTCGACCGTGCGCACGCCTCGTCGATCATGCTCTGCATCTCGCGCATGTCGATCGCCCCTGAGCCGCTCTTTTGAACGCCGCAGACGTTGCCGCTCGGGTCGACTGCGACGCTCATCTGCGCCGTCATGCAGAGCTCCTCCTCATGCATCGGGTCTGTGATGAAGAACGCGCCGACTTTGCAGAGCGTCACGCAGATCGGCCAGTTTGCGGCCGCCATGAGCTTGCCAGCAGCCGGGTCGGTCTCCACTTCGATCGTCTTGTCCTCGCCCTCGACGCCCACGAGCCGCACGGACGGGAAGACCGTGTCGTTGAGCGCGGCGTAGACTGCCATCGAGATCAGGTCCGGCAAGTTGCCAGTGGACTCGAACACGACGACGTCGATGTTGATCCCCCACACGCTCTCGCCCGGCACGATGCAGTACTGCGTCAGGTCCGCGCTCGGGCACGAGCACAGCAGGCGCGTCATGAGCTGCGAGAGCTCGACATTCAGCTCTTCTGCTGCGCGGCCCGAGAGCTTGGCCGACACGGACGGCGAGCACGACACGGACACCTGCACGACGCCAGCGTCCGGCGCTTCGGGCTTTGGCGTCGTGACTTCGAGCTTCACGGACGCGAGGATGTCGGTGCCCGAGTGCTCGAGCGAGACGCGCGCAGAGCCGTTCGACTGCGTCAGCAGCGACGTCTCGATCACGAGGTTGCGGTACGCGAGGCGCGAGCGTCCGTCTGCACGGACGTTAGCCTCAATGCCCTCTGTGATGTACTTTTGCTCGGAAGCGCTGATCTTGAGCATCGTGTCGTGTCGTGTCGTGTCTTGTGTGTGTGTACGTCGCAGCGAGCAGCAGCAGCAAGCAGCAAGCGGCGACAGCAGCACCAGAGGTATGTCGTGCTTGCTTATTGCTTGCTTGATGTGTCTGTATAACCAACACATTTTGGCAGCACTACTCGATTATCGGATAGAAAAGAATGTGTAGTAGTCCACATCAAGTCTCAACCTATAGTACAGTCATGTTGAATTTGTCAGTGTTTTGACAACCAGGCAGTCAAGACTAGCAACGGCGGCGGCGGTCGCAATGCAACATGCTGCAGTCCTCACGCACGCACGCACGCACGCACTCGCTCGTTCATCGTTCGTGTGCGAGTGCAGGAGCAATGGATGCACGCTGTCGATCTCAACGAGTTCGTTAAATAGCGCGCTGTCTGTTGCTCAAAACGACAGTGCGGCGATCGGAGTGTCGGGACCAACTATCCTATCCTATTCACACCCACACACGCTCGTCGGAGCTAGCACGCACTCGAGCGCGCTCGCTTGTGCTTCAACGCGTCCGTCGTGCTCGTCGCGCGCTCAGCACTGTCGCTGCTTGCGTCGGACGACGACGAGAGCTTTCGCTTCGCTTTGGATACCTCGGTGGCTGTCGACTGCGCTGGTTCTGCGGCTGCTGGTGTTGTGTGGTGGGATACTGTGCCAACATCGTCGACAGACGTCGGGCTGATCGAGCGCGACGGGTCGACCTTGGACAGATCCACGCTGATGAAGCGTGGCTGCTGGTACTTGGCGTGGTGCAGCTCGCGCAGCCAACGGTAGCAGTCGACAACGTCTGCTGCATCGAGGCTCAGGGCATGCAGCGCGTCCTTGACGACCGTGCTCGGACGCAGGCGTCGTGCATTCCACACGACATGGACCGCTGAGATACCGATGCTCGAGCTCTTGAACTGCAGCGAGCCGTAGTCTGGACGCGAACGAGCGCGCAGACAACATTAGCACTCAGTGTCAGCACGAGCCGCACAGCAAGTCTCGCAACAGCGCAGCACTCAACGCCGTCGTCGCGGCACACACAGGCATACCTTCTGTCACGTCCATGAGGAAGCGGTGCGCGTGCTCCTCGAGCTCCTCCTTGTCCGGCACGTCGAGCGTCTGGATGAAGTCGCGCGCGAACGTGAACGAAACTGGCGGAGCGAGGCGCCACCCGAGCAAGTGCACAAGCTGCGACTCGACTCGACGAATGTCGTCGCGCGAGAACTTGGACTGCGACAGCAAGTCCATCTCGTCCTTTCATAAGAGAGCAGTGCCGCCCACGAGTGTCAGCGTTGCTCGAGCGATTCAGCTGTCGGTCACAGCGCCGTCTCAACAGCAGCAGTAGCAATGACAGCAGTGGCGACAGCACGCACCATCGAGATCGGCTGCGACTCGTGCATCTTGGACGCGACGTACATGCAGACCATAGACAGGAGCTGGAGCATAATCTTGTCCACGGACGAGACCGAGAGGTACTGGTCCATGAAGTGGATCGCGCAGCCGACCGTGTCTTTCGCGAGCTCGAACGCTTTCCCTGTCTAATAGCGAGAGATGAGCGCGCCACGAGCCGCGACTGTGAGCGACTGCAAGACGCTCTTTCACGCGGCAGCACTTGTGACGAGGCACACGTGGACACGCACACAGACACAAGATAGCAACACACCTCGAACATCCAGTGGCAGATCTTGCGGCGCCACGCCTTTTCCATGCCATGGCGCTGAACCTCGTCGATGTACTTGGCGTTGCGCGCGACCCGTCCGTCGCGCGTCTCTTGCTGTAGCAGCATGTTCAGCGCTTCGTGCGTGTCCACTGTAGCGTGTACAACCGACGGCGCACACGTCTCGGACGTCGCGACGACGTTCTCTTCCGTGCACAGGAGGTCGTCCACGAACGCAGCAGTCGCACTCGCACTCGCACTCGATGTCGTTGACGAAGTTGATGTCATCGTGACCGGGTATGTGCGCGATGAAGGGGACGACGCGAAGACCGAACGAGCGAGCGAGTGATCGAAGGAGTCGACGGATCGATCGATCGAGTGATCGAGCGAATGTGAGACGCTGGCGAGCGGCGACCTTGGGAACTGTAATGAATCATATCATCATCAATTGAACGAGCGGTGCGCAACCGAGCGCATATCGGACAATGAGAACCGCTGACTGCGCGCGTTGTTGTACGCGGCACACTCATGCACACGCTCATGCGAGGTCACGTCGGCACACATGCACGCAAGCACGCACTCACGCACTCGCAGCGACGACGACGGACGGGAAGTGAGCGTCGAGCGAGCAGCGTTTGCGCGCGGCCAGCCGCCAGCCCGACCGAGCCCACTCGCAATTTGCCGAATATAGACTGCCTTTCACTATGCCGCCCAGAACCTCGACAACCTCGACCCCCACGACGACAAGCGTGATGAAAAGGAGTGAGCGCAGTGAAATCGCATCAGCTCGACCGTGGCTCGCTCGATCAATCGACCGCATTGCTTGCTTGCTTGCTGGTCTCCACATGCTTGCTTGTGCGTGCTTGTGTGGGCATGTGTGCTCGACAAACATGCTTGTTGCTGTGCGCTGAACGTCGTGACCATAGCACGCATGCTCGCCGCTGCGCGAGTTCCCTTGCATTCGAGACGCTCAAGTTGTGTGCTGCGCAAGACGAGCGCAATGCGCGTTGCTGGTATGCTCTAGGGCCATACAATCTCGAACTCTCACGAGCTTGATCACTTCGCTTCGAACTCGAACGCAGACGCCCCGCCGACCACATCGACAGCGTCGAAGGCATCCTGTCGTCGAAGACACACTCACACTCCCACACACACACACGTGCGAGTCTGTCCATGTCGAGCTGGTTTTTCACTTGGAGTTTGTAGGGCGATCGTGCCGGGAATACAGACCGATACATGGCTACAAATCCAGCTCGGTGTGTACCACACCACATCATTGAGACCTTGAGCTCGACTCGCTTGCCGTGCTCCTCCACGACGACAGCTTCAAAGCACGCATTGGCTGCAAGGACGACTCGATGTACGAGCTGCTCGTTGTGCACATGCACACAAGTGCACACAGGACCACTTGTTGCCTCGGATGTACTTGCACCTGCAGTCACTGCAAACATGTACACACAGAGTCACAAACAAGTGCGCTGGCTTTCTCGACTTGAAAGTCCTCAGACTCAACGTGCCACTTTGACACGATGCGGCGCGATTGACTGACTGGCTGCCGCGCGTCGGGTTAGCATCGATGTGATCTTGCTCGAGATGTGCGTCCGTGCCGCGAGTGGTTGACATACGAGTTCGTACGCACTGGCGTCGTTCATCAAGATGATGTCTGTTGTTCACGGCCGGATCGAAGCGTGCGCACGCGATGCACACACGTGAGAAGTGCCTTCGCCTCTGACAGCGGGAATGTGGTTCGCCTCGACGCCCACGACAGCACGCGAGCTGTTGTTAGTCGCGAGCTAGGTTCGTTCGACGCGTCTTGCGCAGACTCGCAATGTGGTGTAGTACGTATCAAGCGTTGAGGACCAACGACGCTCTCGTTCATGTCACGTGCAGGCGTGATATACGAGCAGGTCGACGTACTACACGATATCTATCTACGATTGCGCATCTTGACAATCGATCGCGGCGCACACATGCACCAGACAGCGCTCCGATGTGTACTCGCACTCATGGTTGAGCCCATACGAAGTCGATGCGTTCAAGAACTGTACGAACACTCGAATCGTGCACCAACGTGCCCAACTCGAGCTTTGTGTTGGTGTATGCTTCTGCGACGCTCTCTGCATCTCGATCACTACGAGATCCGCATGACGAGTCTGTAGATCGATCTCCTGTGTGCAAGCAGCATGAGCACGGTTGCACAATAGCGCGCCACGTAGTGCAGACTGCACGAAGGACGAGCACTTCTCTCTTCTTGCCTGCTTTCAGCAATGTTGCGATGCGACGTGAGTATCAAGAGAACGTTGCCGAGTAGAGGCTCTAAAGCACCAAGACACAACGACAACCATAAGTAGATGTCTCGACTACATGTACACTGCTCGATCTTGATCCGTAGACTTGGTTTTTCTGCATGTCTTTCGAGTCATCTCATCTATGCTGGCTGCTGTTCCTGCTCCTGCACTTGCAACAGGCACGCACTAGCGTTAGAGACGCAGCGTCGAGACGACACGTTCTAGTGCGCTCTCTCTCAGACTAGATCGAGACGCACAACAGCGAGAGCAGGGTGCTCGCAGGAGTCGATAGCAGGCTGGTGTGGTCGCATCTACTCGGGTGCTGGAAGACACAAGACTTGATTTTAGTATGCATGCATGGTGGCATTGAGAATTCACCATTACAATGCTAGATGCCACCGCCGTGGAGCAAAAACGTAGGCCGGTTGCATCCAATGCCACCACTGGCGTACACCATTTTGGCATACATACTAGTTGGGTGTAAAACCTGCTGCATATGGATGGTGGCAGTAAGAATTCACCATTACAATTGTCCTGAAACGCTAATTGACTTGGAAATGTATGTGGCGTGAAACAGTGTTTGAAAGCGTAATAGTAAAAAAAACGAATCTGAAACGCTTATTGACTTGAAAATGTATGTGGACTGAAACGCCAGTTTGAAGATCTGAGTGACGAAAGTGCGATTTTGAGACTTTGAATACAAAGGTCAAATGAAGTGTTCAATATTAAAAAGGTTGAACAACTCATTGAAGTTTTGTAAGCAGGTGCTCAATAAGTTTTCAAAGGGATTGTAATCATTTGTTAACTGTATATAAAGTCTAAAATCAAAATCCTGTAATACTCAATGCTAAAAAATTACAGGCTTTGACATTTAATACCCCTGTCAAAGCGATTGGCATATATTTTTTGAAGTTTTTATGTCTGTCGACTTTCGTGAACAAAAACCTCGAAAATGTGTCCAGTTTGGAGGTCGACAGCTTCTTCTTAATAATTGGCTCGTAAAGCGCTAACAACTGGACACCGCATTTCTGGTGCAAAACGGTTTGGTCTAAAATAATCTCCTCACTTGACAATCGTACTTAGCGACACTTATTTGTTAGTTGTACTTGGCTGGAGATGAATCAGTCACACCTGCGCTATTGCTTTCAGATCAATTGCATGTTGAGCTCCGCCACGTGCTCCTTTCGCCATCTATTAACACAGCCATGACAGACTGCTAGCACTGATAAGACCACTCTGCGTGCACCGACTGCAACTTTGCGACAGTTGTCGCCGCAACGACGAGCGAGGCCGAGATGGGTATGTGTGTCCAGTTGCTCGAGTCTACGCATGCGCATCAATCGTGCGACCGACCGATGCGCTGTTGCGCGCGTGCTGATGGTCATAGCTATCATATAGCGATGTAGAAGTCTTGCACGCAACACTTCAGAAACAGGTCGACCAGAGGATTGGGTCGATCCGGGGCGCAGTTGCACTCGTACTTGAATGCAAACACTTGATGCACATGTCACTACAATGACCGGTCACTCACAACGTGAATCCTCTTTCATTCCTTGATTCGCAGATAGGAGGAGCAACGTGAGAGTGCATTAAGGAAACTGATAAGCTGGGATTTTAAAGAAGAAGCAAGCCGGGTGTCGGTGTAACGGGGTCGCTGTGCTAAGTACGAAGTAGCACAGCAGACACCCAATTAGTGGCTCAACCTGATTTCTGGACGACCCTGGTCGTCCCATCAGACAGCTCACTATTTAGGTTAGCTCCCTCACTTTCATCACTATGCATGGTCCTAATACAAAAACCTCAGAGTTGAAAATACCGAGTTCAGCGCAGTCTAGGGTTTAGGGTTTAGGGTTGAGGCACGAACGGAGGCGAAGCCGGAGTGAGTGCACACGCGAGGCAGCGCGAAGCGGTGCCGAGCGGTTGTGACTTGAGCGACTCGGGCTTGACGCGACAAAAACGGTTGTATTTTGGGTTGTAGGTTTAGGGTTAGGGTTTAGGGTTTAGGGTTAGGGTTAGGGTTTAGGGTTTAGGGTTTAGGGTTTAGGGTTTAGGGTTTAGGGTTTAGGGGTTTAGGGTTTAGGGTTTAGGGTTTAGGGTTTAGGGTTTAGGGTTTAGGGTTTAGGGTTTAGGGTTTAGGGTTTAGGGTTTCGGGTTTCGGGTTTAGGGTTTAGGGTTTAGGGTTTAGGGTTGTAGGGTTTAGGTTTAGGGTTTAGGGTTTAGGGTTTAGGGTTT